>VXAY01000446.1:12051-133642 GCA_013399855.1 Oxyruncus cristatus | reverse complement strand
GATCCTTGTGGGTCCCTTCCAGCTCAGCACATTTTTTGATCTCTGAAAAGGAGGGAGCAGGCATGTGTGGTGGTCATTCATATTTGGTGTCTGTCTGTAGAGCTGTGGGGAAGGAGACAAAGGGGCTCTGGACAGGTACCCCAGGGTACCCAGAGACTTCCATAAACTAGCAGAGGGTATTTACTCCTCCAGTGACTGACCACAGGCTGAGAAGAAGAGGAAGTTCTCAGCATGGCAGGATTAAGATTCAGACTGGATTAGAGCAGCTGGAGAAGTGTGGGCCACCGAGCATGGATGCAGCTCTGTCTGTGCTGGTGCTGGGCTCACCAGGAGGAGGTGAGGAACACCTTCTGTGCCTGAGGGAACCACAGGATGGGGATTTCCTACAGCCACATGCAGTCTGCCAAACCCTCTGGAGTGGGTTGGTTTCTCCAGCCAGCTGCTGCCTCCTGCAGACCTGTCAAGGGCAGGAGAGCTCTGGGGGACTGTCCCTGTGGAGACTCCCAGATCGCTGCCCACACTCAGCCAAGCCTGCAGGGCACACACTGCTCTGCTGGGAGTCATAAATTTTCCTTGAGAATAATTTTCCAATGGAAAAGTATCCTTGTTTTACTAACTTAGTAGATTTTATTTGGCAATCTGAAATTCCATCTGTCTGGCAGCTTCACCTCTGCCTACACAAAGAAAGCCCAGCTGGCAAGAGCCTTTCAGACAAGAACTGGGAGGCACTGAGCACCCTGGCCACCTGTGTACCATTCAGGAGAGCTCAGGGAAGGATATGTGGGAGCTGAAAGCCTGAAGGCAGGGATCAGGCTCCAAGTGACCTCTTTTTTTTCCCTGTTCCACCCGCCCTTGGGAATGGAGGATCCCCCAGAGGGGTTGAAAGAAAGAGCCAGTCTGAACTGACTTCCTACACGGTGTCTCCATCACTAGAGGTGCTCAGGACTCCCTTATACAAAGCTGTGACCTGATTTCATGTAGTCATTAGACCTACTTTGGACAGAAGACTGGCCTAGAGGTCTCCAGATATCCCTTCCACAAACTCACCTGTGACTGCACAAGAGCAGGAGATAGCTCCTGGGATGTCACTGGGATAGCCCCTACCACGTCCAATCCTCCCAGGCAGGATTCCTTCCCACTGCCTGGAAGGACTCCCCTGTGCTGTGTCTGACAAGAGCACCTTGCACTCTCTTCCCCTCTCTCACAGAAGTGTTTAACCCTCCTGGAGCCAAGATGGACACGGTGGTGTCAGCACTGACAGTCATGGGTCAAGATAATCAGCAGTGACGGTGTTTTCCTTTCTGCCCTGAATCATGTTGTGATGGGAAGGTCAAATTTTCACATCTCTCCTTTAAAGTGTGGTGTCCTGGGAAAGCCCATTCCTTCCATCTCTGTGCATGGCCCCATATCTCATAGAATCATAGAATTATGGAATATCCTGAGTTGGAAGGGACCCAAAAGGACCGTTGAGTCCAACTCCTGGCCTTGCACAGGACACCCCCACAATCCCACCCTATCCCTGAGAGTTGTCCAAATGATCCTTGAGCTCCGGCAGCCTTGGTGCAGTGACCACTGCCCTGGGGACGCTGTTCCAGTGGGGGGAAGATTCTTTTCCTCATATTCAATATCCATATCTCCTCTAGGCTGAGCCCACCTTTTCAAAACAAGTAGAAGAAAAATACCACACTATTATTTGATTGTAGATTGCCTGGGAGAAAAAGGTGTATCTGAGAAAAAGACGCAGTTCTTGCCTTCGTCAGGGATTATATTATCTGTGAAAGAGAGGAACGCTGGTGCTGTTGTGGCAGGCCCTAAAGAGGTCTTACCTGGAAGGCCAATGTAATTCATGTCACTCACTTCAAAAAAAGCTGAACTCAGGAAGAATTAGATGTACAAACTGGCTCACAGGATGAGCAGTCACCTGCCTGTGCCTGTGTGCATGTGTAGTATGGTGTGGGAGGAACAGCAACTCTTCCTTGGTGCAGAGCAGGGCTTGCCTGGGTTAGGGCTTTGTGTGGGGAGAGAAGAACGGAGAGACAGGAGCTGGGAGCAGAGCCCTTTCCATTCTGTCCCGTGAGAGAATTCCCATTCTCGCTGTTCCTTGCCAGCCAGCAAGGACCTAAGAAAATCCTGGCAGAGTCTCAGGATCTATAGTGCCAGCTCAGGAGGTGGCACCATGCTGTGGGCATTTGGCTGCTCCAAAGAAGGCTTTATGGCCCCAGACAGGTCTGGCATTGGGTGCACACAACCAGGTGCACAGACAGGTGGTCAGAAGCCACTTCACATTTGAGAGCAGCCAAGTGGATGGAGAAGGGGACTGGACCCCTTGTCTTCTCACCAAGTGGCAGAGCTCACCACTGTGTTCCCACAGGATCTGGGGGTGTCAGCCTTTTTGCATGTGCCCAGGCATCCTGATGTCCCCTGTCTGCCCATGGCTGCAAGCAGGCAGGCAGAGCCTTTGGCTGCTGGTCCACAGGATGCTGTAAATCTTGGGGAGCTGCTGCTGTGAAACCCTTCACAGCACCAAGCCTGCTGTCTATTGAGAAAAGCCAATACCCTTCTGTCTGTCAGATGGCACTTAACCGCCGCTGTTATTCTAGATGAGTGAACACTTGTGTTATATTTTCCAATAGCAAAAACTGGGGTCAGCAGGGTGTCTGCTGTTTTAGCCAAATCCAGATGGGGTTTTCCTATAAACAAGTGCACACAGAATATTTATACAGGCGATGGCACCTGACGCCTTAACACTTAGGCCATCCTATTGAGTAGCCACTCATACTATAAGTCACTTCAGTGCATTAAGTAAATATTTTAATATAGCCATGTCACTGTTTATTATATAATGGCGGGGGCCCAAATCTTGCCTAATGCTTGGTTAAAAAGTCAGTTTACACCATCCTTTACAGTGAATCAAAGAATGCATAAACGGGGCTCTTTTGTTACTCAGAGCTCTGTTTACTTTACTTTTCTGTAAACCTTTCGAAACACTTGCTTATAAGAGCTGATAGAACCCAGATTTTCCCCTGGGGCTGAGGTGTTCATGATGTTGGGAAGGTACCGCTCCGAGTAATCAATGGAGTTTTCACTGACCAGCCCAGGCTTGTCCCTCACTATCTGTCCCCAGCTCTGGTTGGAAACCAGCTTGAGGTGACATAAAGGCTGCTTGTGCCAGGAAGGGGAGCCCAGCAGCTCCTGCTCCTGCACAGGTAGCTCTGACACACCTGGTGCCAGGAGCAGATGGAAGCAGCATAGACTGGCACCTTTGGAGGCAGAGCTGCAGCCGGCACCAGGAAAGGGTGTCTTTAGCTTCTTACCCAGCTAAAGGACTGCATGAGCTGGTGATCAGAGGGATGCATTCATCTCTTTTCTTTATTGCCTTCCTTCTTTTCTTGCCTTTCCTCTCTCCCACTGCAGCCTAAGCACTGCTGCCTCTCCCAGAGCACATTGTTCCCTGCCTCACTCTGCAGCTTGTTGCTGAGATCCTTGGGGTCAGGAGGCATGTGCAGATCTTACCTAAGATCAGGGATCACAGGAATCCATGATAACATAGACTAGAGGCTGGGGACTTCAAAGGTTCATCACAGGTTCTGGCTCAGAAGGATTTGGGATGTTGCAGAGGAGCCTACGGTCCTCTCAGCACTGCACATTGGCCTTGCAGTCCCCGCTGTGTGCCCCACACTTCAGTTCACTGTACTCAACCCTAGTTCTACTTCTGGCAGGGGAGGAACGTGCCCTGAGTAGGACATGCTTGATTCTTGAAAGGCACTAAGTAATGCAAGAGAGTCCCCCAGAGAGTGCCCACAGCCTACCCTCAGTTCTTCCTTGTAGCTGTCCCAAGAGCCTGGGCCTCAGTACAGCAGCCAAAGCCTCTGCAGACAGGAGGTGGGGTGAGGTTAGGACATGGGAAAAGCCCATCTATAATAGCCTAGCTTTGCCCTGAGGTGATGTGCAGATTGTCCCAGAGAAAGAAATGGTTGGACGGAGGATGACAGGGAGATTTGGGAAGGGGTTGTGCTTCCTTGTGCCTCACTCATCAGCTGTCCGTGTGCTTGGAAAAGCCCATGGGTGCTCTGCACTAGTACAGAGCTGGCACGGAGGGGTTTGGGAGGGCAGATTTTCCTGTAGAGGTTTTCAGCTGTTTCAGGGGATTCAGCTGCACAGGGAGTGGGACAAGCCACATGCACACACCGGGAGCTGGTAGTAGAAAAAAAGCATCTTGTACATAGACAGTTCGCAAAATGATCGTGGGAAAGAGCTGGGGCTCAGCTCACCTGTGAAAGGCAGCTAAATTCTGCCAGGAAGGAGATGAATGGCCTGGGAGAGAAAATGGGCTATCTGGCAGATACAAACAACTGCGTGTACCCTGGTGGCCTCTGTGTTCCCCTCTGAGCTTGTCCCTGGAAGCTCCTGGCTGTGGAGCACCACTGTTCCCCACAAAGCTTCATCTGCACCAAACCCACCTCAATCAGGGGAGGAAAGGCCTGCAGAGATCACAGAGGGTGCAGGATGTGCTGTGTCACCAGGTCAGTCTGAAGGGACAAAGGGATCCTGAAATAGGGGACAGGACAGGGCCAGGCTGCAGGAGGCAGTGGGGCTAAGGGTGGCCCAGGCTGGCTGGCTCTGAACATGGCAGGGGGCTTTAGGTAGCAAGGAAATCCTTCCTCAGGTCAGTTGTTTGTGTGCCTGGGCTGTGAACACCCTCCAGGAGTCCTTACACTTCTCCCTGGCTGCTCCATCCAGCATCTGCTTTGGGTTACTCTACCAAAACAACAAGCCTGTGTGTAATTTTAAAGCACTGGTTCTGGATTGATACGAATCAGAAAATTACCCTCTGTGAGTTTCTATGGTAACCAACATCCATATCCTCCCTTGTGCCAGAGTATCAATGGTTATAGCACTAAACACCACAGCCAGGTAGAAGGGTTGGGTCTAGCCAGACCCAGAGCTTGAGACTGCAGGTAGGTCCTGGAGCCCATTTGGATGGACAGAGGGATGGCAGGGAGGGGAAGGTCTGAGCACCCGTGGAGCAGCACAGGGCAGTGAGCTGCCCTCTCAGCTCAGCACATGGGCTTTGCTCCCCTCCCCAGAGCTCAGCCTGCCCTGTGCTGCTGCCCAAGGCAGGGACACAACTCCACACACCTGGGTCCTTCAGCCATCCCCAGAACAAGCTCTGGGCTCTCAGCTCCCCCTCATCAGAGAAGCATCTCCAGTGCAAAATTTCCAAAACTCGTGGGTTCATCGTGACGATAATCCTGAGACTGTGAGGACCATTGTGTATGGGAATAAAGCTCCTGCCTAACTCTTGGGATGAGCAGAGCTCTTTAACTGATACCCAGAGTGCTCATCACCTACCCTACACTCAGTGGGGAACCTCCTGCCTGTCTGCTGAGGGCAGCAGGCTAAGGAAGAAGAGGACCCCTGCACATGCAGAGGGGAAGCCATGGCTCCCCTGGCCAAGCATGCAGAGCTGAGCTGACCACACGACAGGGCCCAACCCAGAGCCCTGCCAGAACTAGCCTCAGGGACCTCTGCCCAGCCATGAGCTGCTCCACAGGACCACAACAGTTCCTGTTGGTGGGACATCATGACCCCTGTCCAGAGAAGGGCAGGTGATGGACAGCTGTGGCCCTGGGGGTTGTGATGAAGTTTGAAGGGGAGAAGGGGGGCTGGTGATCGTGGTGCACCTAAAACTCAGTCCCTGTCCCAAGTGTTCTTGAACCTCATCACTCCCCTTGGCCTTTGCCAAGCCTGGTAAAGCAGTAGTATATTTTCATCTGAAAAATAGCTCCTATCCTGAGACTTCTGAGGATTTTGTGCATCCCACAAGCAGTCTTCAATCTCATTTTTTAAGTTCTCAACTCTTTTCCAGTGAAAGCTCTGCCACTGGCAGGGAGTCATGCTCTGGAATATCCATGACTATAACACACTGGCCATCACATTCCCACTCCTCTCATGCCCCAGCCTGTTCCATTTTCCTGCTTCTGTGCAGTTGCCAGTGGGAGAGAAGGAAGCAGTTTCTGACATATCAGGCAAGAGCAGGAGGATTAGGTCCATGGTACACACATGATCAGGAGCAACAGACGTTGCAGCAGCTGATAACGGGCCTTCTCACAGTCCCTGTGTTGTCCAGCACTGCCTCCAGGCCTTGTATCCTAGGACTGAGAGATAGTAATTTGGAGAGAAATGTCTGTAGCTCTCCTGGGTGCATGGAAATGCTGGGAAATGGTGGTCTAAGGGAACCTCTGAGTCTGGATGTCCCCTGGTCCGTCATGAGAAGACTGAGGGGAGACCTCAGTGCAGTTCCAACGTCCTGGGCAGGGGCAGAGGAGGGACAGGACTGAGCTCTGCTCTGGGGGGACCAGGGACAGGAGCCAGGGAATGGCTGGAGCTGTGTCAGGGCAGGGTCAGGTTGGATCTCAGGACAAGGTTCTTCCCCCAGAGGCTGGTTGGGCACTGCCCAGGCTCCCCAGGGCAGTGGGCACAGCCCCAAGGCTGCCAGAGCTCCAGGAGGGTTTGGATGGTCCTCTGGGGCACAGGGAGGGACTCTTGGGGATGGGCCTGGGCAGGGCCAAAAGCTGGACCATTCTGAGTCCCTTTCAACTCAGCATATTCTGTGATTCTGTGATCAAGGGGAGCCCATGAGTTGTTTTTCACCAAAGTCATGTTCTCAAAAGTCTAGTTTATGGTTCCTGTGAGGCCTAACAAGGTCAAGGCATAAGACCAGTGTTCCCAGACATGTCTGCCTTGGGGAGGTGGGTCTCAGTCTCAGGGCTCATCTGTAACAGAGGAAGTTTTCCTGCCTGGGTTGTACCTGCACGAGGGTTCTGCTGCAGGAACAAACCCACATTTTGCCCACGTGTGGGTGGCTTTTAGGACCATTGTGAGAGCAGAGGATGTTTACAAGGCCATATAGTGCTAGTGGGGCAAAGAAGAGAACAGAGTCTCCAGAAGTATATATACATTGGGTTCAGAAATCCTGCAGAGCCACTGCAGTGCCCAGAGTTTCCTGGGAAGCAGCTCAGCTCCACGCTCCTAGGGGATGCAAATGCATGTATATCCTAGTTGTGGAGAGCACAGAAACCCACAGTTCCCTTGCAGACCTCTTCAGATTTTGCAGTTAAGACAGCCTTGGGGAGTGCAGGACTGTGAGCTGCCATCTTTGAAGACAAAATGCTGCAAGTGGTGCTCCCTTGTGAGAGCCAAAATACAGACTGTCCAGCTGTCCAAGGATGCTGGTCAACACACAGAGCAGCCTGGGCACAAATACCACCTGCTGTGCCCCTCCTGCTGTAGAGGTACCTCACCCTGAATTCAAACCCATGCTTTCCCATAGTCTGACTTCTGTGGGCAGCAAGGTAAGCAAGAGACCCAGGGGCAGCCCAGGGCACATTCATACTGTGTGTGCAGTGCCACCAGCATCTGCCACAGCCCTGGGCAGCTTGCTCAGATCTCTGTGCACCAGGACAGTGCTGGAGAGGACAGTGGTGTCATTCCTGGTACCTTGCAGCCAGGCACCAGCCCTTAGCCCACCCACAGCCTTCTTGTCTGCAGAAGCTTCAAAATCCTTCATCTATGTCCCTCTTGCTGACCCTTGTATCCCGTTGCAGGAGAACAGTCCCACCTGCAGCTCCAGGGAGGGAGTGAGAGTGGGCTCTCACCCTGCTGCTTCCCTCCCCTGCCATGTGTAGACCACAGCAGGAATAATGGAGTGTGAATCCTCAATCTTCTGAGCCTCTAACCCCTGTAATATATTGTTCTCCATTTCCCCCAGGGCAGCCTTATTCCATTTGATAACTGGAAAGTATTTATCTGTGTCATATTAAGAGCCATTTGGAATAATTGTGAAATTGGCAGCCTTGGCCCTCCTTTGTTTAGACCAGGGTATGATTTGGTTAATTTTAGTGGTGTTTTTAACTGTGCCACATGAAGGCAGAAATTTAGATTCCGTTATTCAGCAAGTAGCTCTGAGGAATGTCCTTTGGCAGCAGGGACATGAGGAGGGGCCATAGAGCTCCTGGCAGCTTTGGAGCATTTGGTGTGCTGGGCGTGTTGAGTCTCAGCCAGGCCTCAGGAGTCCTTGCCACAAATCTCCATCCTTTCCTGATCTATGTTCCTCCTCCCTGCCTGCTCTGCAGGGTGCACACATCAGATTTGAGAGGCTGCAGCACATTCCTTTGTGGAAGACAGGGACACAAGTGGCTTTATTGAGGATCAAAGTGCAGGTCAACCTAGTTGAGAGCCTGGTCCCCAGCCACAGGGGCATGGCTGGAGGAAAGTATGGAATACTCATGGTCCCTTCTCTCCATATGAGTCTGTTTTCTAACCCACTGTGCCTCAGCACCTTCTTGAATCAGGCCCAGCACCTCTGTGTATAATACCCTGCAAGGGATTTCTCTTTCATGCATGTCTCTGAATGCCTTTGGAACCCATCCAACCCTCTGGCACATGCAGCATCCTGCAGCAAAGAGTTCCACGGTGTAACTATGAAGTGGGTGAGAAAATCTCTGCTTTTGTCTTTTTTAAACCTCATGCTTCAGCACTTCCTTGGTTCTCTATAGTTCCTGCAGTCAACAACCATTCCTCACTGCTGCTGTTTGGACCGTTCCTGACTGGGCAGTCCTCCAGACTGAGGTCTCCTGCCTCAGCCTTTTCCTTCCAAACTAAGGGTTCCAGCCCATTTCACCTCTCTTTGGCCATCCTTGTTGGTCTTCTCTGTGAACTATTTTTCCCCATAGACATTACTTTTCTTTTGTATTTTTATCACTCAGCCACTCGGTATCAGGACATCCTTCTGTAGTTCTCCGTATCAGGTGTCTTTTTCATGGAGTCTCAGAATGGTCTGGGTTGGAAGAGACCTTAAAGCTCACCTCATTCCAACCCCCTGCTGTGAGAAGGGACACCTTCCACTAGACCAGGTTGCTCCAAGCCCTGTCCAACCTGGCACTGAGTAATTGGACACTGTAAGAAAAATTTCTCTGTCTCTTCATCTCAGTCGTCATGTTGACCAGCACAAGCCCTGGCACAATTTCCTGCCTTTTGCCTTCATTAAAACAAACCTAATTTTTGCTCCTTATTTCTAAACACTCATATTCTATAACAGCTGTTTAGCATCTTTTGGTGAGGACAGTTCTCAGAAATGTTCTGAAAATCCAAGATCACTCAAATCACCTTTATCCAGGTGCCTTAAAATAGCTCTGAGACATGAGGCACCATGAAAGCTATTTGGATGCGTCTCCCCTGGACCACACACCTTGTAACTCTTCACTCGTCTTCTCCCAGCATGTCCAGAAGTGGTGCCAGGTCTGAGCTCTCTGAGACACCCAGTCTGGCACTCCTGTCCCCTGCTGAACCTGCTGCACTTGCTGATGGCTTTGGTGCTGAGAGCCCATTTGACTGGGGCTAGGGAAGGTGAAATCTGTTGATGTGAGTTGTGGCTTGGGGATGGGGATCCATTGATACAATACTGTTGCCTCAGAGAAAGCCATAGCTGGTGAACTTCTGGGGTATTTGATGAGACTGGGGAGATTTCCTCTCTTACCCCTGGGCAGCGGATCACACTTGTCAGGATACAGACAAACCACCACTGGACACACTTCACCACATCTTGTCCTGTAGAGATCTGTGTGTCCTTTCCAAGCCAGGCTCAGCTCCTCCAGAAAGGGTATTTGTTACAGTCCGGACAGGGCTGCAATGTGGATCTTTTAGATGATTACTTCAAAGAGGAGATTAGGGCACAAAACTCCAAATGTTCGGTCTCAAACAGACAAATGGCTTTATTTGTAACAATACGTCCTGGTAAAAGGGGGGGGGGNNNNGCGCTTAGAGGGGGGGGGGGGGGAAGAGTGAGACATAAGGAAAAGGAAAGGCTACAAAAGGAAAGTGCAAGAAGTTACAACCACCAGTGAGAGAACCGGGTGTAGTCAGCCTCAGGTAGTCAGGGAAGGACCGCTGGAGGGAACCACATGGTAAGGAGACTGGATCCAAGACAAACAGGGGATGCAGGCAGCTGGGACACGAGCGGGACGGAGGCAGGCAGGATGGAGCGAGGAGTGGGGCCAGCAGGCAGCACAGGACCCTGGGCAACACCGACTGCACTGGACCAGACCACAACGCTGGGCACTGCCTTAAACACCTGCCGGTGAGCGCTCCCTGGCCGGCTTGGCTCCGGGTGGATCTTTGCACCATGTCCATTGGTTAAGCTACTGGTATCCAGGAAAGCTGGCTCTGCGAAGGTGGGAATATTTAACAACTTTCTGTTGGAGACTCTCCAGGGGTTCCTCAAGCAGTTCAAAATGTCCCCTAGGTCGATGAAGACAGCCCTGCTGTCGGCTAAAGTCCGTGTCCCCAAATTTGTTCAGTCATTGGGCTCCTGGGGGGCTCCTGCAAAACTTACCCTTGGCACGTACCTCAGCTGATGGAAACAGTGTGAAGAGGTTAATTGGAGATTACGCAACTTTAAACGGCTTCGAAGAAGCTTTGCCCAAGGCACTTAATTGCCGTGTAACACCTCTCGCGCCTCGGCAGAGCGGCTAATTACACGTTGTTCATTGCACGGGTGAATGTAAAAACAAAGTAGCCAGTCAGAGATGAACAATTTCTTACAGTATTCCCACAGGAATCCGGATTCTGCATGGAAACACTGGGCATCTGTCCTTGTAAAACTGTAGGATAACAATTATTTTCTTTTTCTGTCATCAGTGTTATTCATGATGAAAGAGGTCTGTAATTCCTGCGCAGCTTTCCTGGGTCTCCTGATCCTTGCCTACACAGCAGGGAACTGATTTCTTGGGTGTTTCAGAGAATTGTGGATCCTGGTCACATAAAAAAGAGGGACCAGTCATGACATGAGCACTTGGACCTGGAGTCCTAGTTAACGCCAAGCCTTGCCTCTTGCAATAACCCCACCTGTACTGACCTAAACATGGCCCTTTTTGGTCACAGACCTGGTGCATTAGTCTGGGTGATTTTGCAGATAAATTTAGACTGCAGGATATATTAAAATTTCTAGCCAGTAGAAGAATGACGTTCTTCAACAGCCTTCCAAACCGGAAAGTTGGGGCAAGGAGCCTATGTTGTTTGTAGATGGAACTCGATAAGTTAATGGAAGGGATTTTATGACATGACAGGAATGATCCCAGAGTGAAAAATTAAGTCATGGGATAATGGGCCCTGAATGTTCCATTTGTTTGCATCTCTGGGACCATGCTAAAAAGAGAGAGGTTCTTCGGTTCTTGACATTCTTTATTGCACTATGGTTTAGCATCCCATGCTACAGAGCTTTACTTACTTTTCTAAAGGAACCACAAGTTTTCTTTCCCGCTCATGCAGCCTTGGCTTTTGGGTCATGGAGCTGCATGGGCTGAGGGACCTCAGCTGGTGTTTTGGTGCTACAAGGCCCCTTGTAGGCAGCCCAGCCTCGCAAGAGACACAAGAGAGGAGCTTGCTTTCTGTCATAGCATTTTGGCCAGAGATGGGATCAGGGTGTGCCGCAGTCTAAGTGTCAGAGCACTCCTGTGTGCCTGCCTGAGGCACCTTGCCCACAGTAATGTGTTTATTGGACTTGGAGCTACACAGCCTTTTGCCATTGGCTGCACTGTCACACCCATTTCCTTCTTTTATGGGATGAAGTGTGTGTTCACCTGGGTTCACCCAGGAGTTTCTCTTTTAAAAGTTCTATGGGTGCAGGGAAAACAGGTGGATGTTTAACTACTTGTGAGGAAAGGCTTTTCTGAGAGGAAAGGCTGAGACAATTGTGATTGTTCAGCCTGGAGAAGAGAAGCCTTCGGGGTGACCGAATTATGGCCTCCCAGGACCCAAAGGGAGCCTTCAAGAAGGATGGAGAAAGACTATTTACAAGGGCCTGGAGTGACAGGACAAGGGGGAACTGCTCCACACTGACAGAGGGCAGGGTTAGATGGGATATTGGGGAGAAATTCTTCGCTGTGAGCTTGGTGAGAGTGGTTGCAGCAATGCGTTTTTCAGAAACTGGACTATCCTGGAGACCTGTTCAGGGCTCAGCACTGATCCCCAGTGGCAGCTGGGAAGCACACACTGCAGATGAAATCCCTCACGGCACAGTCCCATCCAGGTGCGCTCTGCAGTCGCAATCCTGCTCCCAGCACTGCTGACCACCATGGGCATCCGATGTCAGGGACAGTGAGAGTGTTTCTGTCGCATCCCTGAGCACAAAGGATGTCGCTGTGCTGGCACAGGGCCAGCTGTGCTGTTCCTGAAACTTCTCATGGTGTGGTGGAGAATGTGGTGGCTCTGGACTCAAGTGCTGCGGAGCAGCTGTAAAGGTTGAACCGTATTTTTTCCCTGCACATAGGACCTCCTCCTCATTCCCTTTGGATTGGTCATGCATCTGTAGGCACTGTCTTTTGAGTCTGTTCCATATTAAAGTGTATTTTGACATCATCAATGAACACCACAAGACAGGCTATGCACAGTTTCCTTACGGAGGTTACTTACTAAAATTCTCACCTGGCAGCTCTGTTAATGTGTGTTGTGGCAGGGTCTACAGAGATCAGCAGCTGCTCTTCCTTTCCTGGCCTCTTGCTTTCTGGAGCAGCCAAAGGAAAAGGATCTAGAAGGAGGGAAGGAAGGAAGGGAGGGAGGATCTAGACCACCACGCTGAAAAGCAGAGTTGGAGGTGACCCCTGTCACCAGATACGTTCTTACTCCGTGTTCAGACCCGCATCATTGGGCCAGAAAGGGGACAGGACACGACCCATCCAACGCTCAGGTCTGCTCCACAGTCTGGCTCAGGTTAGTCCCTGCTGCAGCAGGAACACACCCTGTGGGCACAAGCCCTCTGCCAGCAGTCTGGGACCTTTCCCAAAGCCCTGCTGGGTCAGTCTGTGGCCTTTCCCACCCACTGAATGCTCCCTCTGCCAACTCAAGCTGGCGAGGCCCCCGTGCCAGGCAGCGGGACTGTCCAGTCTGGCTCTGCCTCGGCTGCTCGCCTGCTTGAGAACCACCTTCATCACTTTATTAATAGTGTTTGTCACTCTGGGTCTTGTTCCTTCCCCTCCTGGAATCTAATAAAGAGGCATGGGTCCAGTTTGAGCTCATTTTCCATTTCAAATCTCTGCCATGTTTTCTTTCTTTTAGAAAGATTTTGTTTATTGCATTTCTAAAATGTAACACAATATGAGAGGCAAAGATCAGACATAACCGCAAATGCTGCAGAATTAGGACACAGTTAAATGCTGCAAGCCTTAACCGAGGGTGTTCAAATGACCTACAAGAGAAGTCAGTGCTTGCTTGCAGAAATGTGGGGAGGCAGCTGCTGGCAGGGGTGCAAGAGGCACTGGGAGAACCTTTTGGGGGTGGCCATACACAGCCAGACCTGCCTGGTGGCCACGATGCTACAATCCACATGCAGGAAAAACCTGACCTCAGAGCTGGGCTCCGCAGGCCTTTAGCACATGACTCTGGGATGCACAAAGCCAGAGCAGAAACATCCTTGCTGTGTAATTCCAGGGAGCAGGGCAAGAAGGCTCAGGTTGGGACAGAAGCTGCCCTGCCCAATGTGGAGCTATGAACTGCAATGGGCTGAGGGACCTCAGCTGGTGTTTTGGTGCTACAAGGCCCCTTGTAGGCAACCCAGCCTTGCAAGAGACACAATCACCTCTTTGGTGGAAGACAAGGCTGATGACTGCAGAACAGCTCTCCATGTCAGTAAGTTTTTCCCTGAATCCAATTCAATGCTATGAGAAAGCTCTGACTGGATTTTTTGGGCACTTGTATCCATGAGCTCGGGTATATCAGAGTAGGATGGGTAAGCGTGGGGTAGGGCCTGGCCTCTGGAATCCCTCACACTTCACTGGGGTGAGAAACCTGCTCATTATGTGGCTCATTATGTGGCTGTCAGAGCCATGAATTGGTGGTAGAAGCAGTGTCAGTGCTAATGGTCACTTCCAGAGACTAGGGATTCTCATTCTGCTGGAAAGTTTTGGTCAGGGCTGGATTTAAACCAAATTCTGAAAACAATGCAGTCACCTTCAAATTAGGAGCATGCTTTGTCCTCTGTAACCTCTGCACTGCCACCAGCAGAAAGAGCTCATTGCTAAAAGTGTATAAACTAAACAAAATCAAATCAAATTACAGCTTAGAAAAAAGTGCTACTCCTCTCAAAAGCCTCATGCTGCCTGTGTCCTTAGCCCACCAAGGCTGCTGGCACTAGGGCTGTTCCCAGGTTTGCCGGGCTCTGTACCTGGTGTGATCCAAGCCCCACCAGCCCCAGCACTCAGCATTCGTGAGTCAGACCTGGAAAATTCACAAGATTAGCCTAAATGCAGTTTTGCAAAAAGAACAAGCAGCAAGAACAAATCTGAGTCTGATAACTGCTTTTTGAGCCTTTTCAGAATACTTAGAACATTACTGCTTATTTTAAGATTTTTAAGTTTATTTTAAGATTACTATAAAAACTACAAGTACAAGCCAGATTCATAAGGAGGTGTTTTTTCCTAACTCAGAACTATCTGCATATGTTGTACAGTCAAGTTCTAGCAGTATTTTTAACTGACTGTTTCGCCATGGAAATAGCCCTGGACACAAGAACAGGGCTAAAGACTGGTGACAAATGCCAGGTAGCCCTTGAACTGCAATCTTTAAGTGCTTCTGATCATAGGATAATATAATCACAGAATGGTTTGTGTCAGAAGGGACCTTAAAGATCATCTTGTTCCACCCCTTGCCATGGGCAGGGACACCTGCCACCAGCCCAAGTTGCTCCAATTCCCGTCCAACCTGTCCTTGGACCCTTCCAGGGATGGGGCAGCCACAGCTTCTCTGGGTAACCTGTGCCAGGGCCTCATCCCCGTCACAGGGAAGAATGTTTTCCTTAAAACCTAATCTAACCGTACTCTCTGTCAGTTTGAAGCCGTTCCCCCTTGTCCTGTCACTCCAGGCTCTTGTAAATAGTCTCTCTGCATCTTACTTGAAGGCTCCCTTATCTCAAGCCAAATGCAGAGACCACACCACTACTGGCAAAACTCGATGTGCTGGTAGCCCAGCGCTGGCCCACGGTCCGGGCAAAGGCTGTGGGTGACCGTGTAGGTTTGTGTCATGTCCCAGCTCCCAACCCACCTTCTCCATCCACTGTACTGTGTTTCTGGGGATGTAGGGAGCAGTGTTGTAGCTTTGGCCTCCTGGGTGTTGCATCTCTTTCTCAGTGTGGAAAGGGGTTGCAAATGGGGGAGAAGGCTGGCTGTGGTGGCAAGTGACTTGCATAAAAGTCAAGGCTAAGCACAGCGCGCTAGATACAAGTGCTGGGGTCTTCCACAGGGTTGTGTCATGGGGCTTTAGACAACATGAAGCCTGCAGGAAGGCTGGAGTACCAGCCCTGGGTCTGCCATTCGTGCCTTCAAATGTTGTTGCCATAACAGACCTGGACAAGTGCTGTACAAGAGCAGGAGTTGAGGCACTGAAGTGCTCAGGCTGCCTCGTGTCAACATGATGACTTATCCTCTGTCTTTGACATTCAAAAGTGAAATTTTACTCCCAGGACTCCTGCAATCTCTCTGCACAGGCAGACTCTGCTCTTTTTTCAAAGTTTTCATCCTGTCCCCCTACACAGATGACTGTGTTTTTCCCCCTTTTTCTCTGGAGCATTTGCTGTGTGTGTCTGGAGCACAGTGCAATGTTCCTCCATCATCTCCATCCATCCCTTACACCCCCATCCATCACTCACACTGGGGATGGGCTCTGCCAGCAGCTTTCCCTGGATGGTGCCAGGAGCTGAGGCTGCCTCTGTGCCAGTGCAGAGCCTGTGTGGAGGAGCAGTGGTGCCACAAGAAAAGGCATCAACTTTTGAGGACAACGTGTGTAAAAGGGGGTGTCCTCTCCATTCTGTCTCTGAAGAGCCCATCTCCTCTGCCTGCCAACATACAGCGAGCTGGCTCCATGAGACATCTGAGTATGGAGCTGATCAGTCACTGAGCAAGGTCTGCATTTGCATGGGTATTTTCCAAAATTCTCAGCTCTCTTGGACAACATGATGTACAAGAGCTGAGATTTTCGTTTCCAGCCATGCCAGTGATGACAATGCACCCCTTCTACTGTGGTGAGTGATGTGGGGAGGGCTTTCTTGCTTCCTGTTTGTGAGGTGATCAGGACTGTGTTAAATACTATTTGGAGCAAAGAAATAAATTTTTTTCAAGTTTCTCTGAATCGCAGAATATGCCGAGGTGGAAGGGACACACAAGGATCATGGAGTCCAACCCTCAGCCCTGCACAGGCCCATCCCCAAGAGGCCCCCCCTGTGCCCCAGAGGATCATCCAAACCCTCCTGGAGCTCTGGCAGCCTTGGGGCTGTGCCCACTGCCCTGGGGAGCCTGGTCAGTGCCCACCCAGCCTCTGGGGGAAGAACCTTTTGCTGAGATCCAACCTGCCCCTGCCCTGACACAGCTCCAGCCATTCCCTGGCTCCTGTCGCTGGTCACCACTGAGAAGAGGTCAGTGCTGGGCCTGAACAGGGTTGAAGACCCTGGAATAGTCCCTGAAAGTGGTACAGTGTGGCCACTGTCTCAGCTAATGCCAAACCTCTCCGTGTGAGTGCATCACGCAGAAACTTTTTAAAGCCAGAAGCAAGGAACGTGTGCTTTAGGAAACAGATCAACTCACCTGCTCCTTAACTCACAAACAGGTTCTAGAAGTTCCTGTTTCACCCTGGTGAATGCACAGGCAGCTGAGTGCTCGGCTCTAGTGCCTGCACTTGCACTGTGGGCATTTGGTCAGATGGATGACAATGACAGAGAGAGCTCTGGGAGCTGCACTGGGCTGCTGACCTGAGACACGCTGTTCTCAAGGCTCTGGATGTTTACTGGAGAGTGCTGGTGTTCTGTGTCTGATCAGGCAGCTGGCACTGGGCACCCTTTGGATTTTGCACAGATGTCAGCTGAGGGATTTTGTATAGCACAGGCCTCCTCACAGCTCCCTGAGCTAGCTTTTTGGTTAGCAAAGATTTCAACCTCTTACCTTTAGGAAGGTTAATATTAAAAGTCGTGAGGTCTTGAAGAAGCAGTAGCAGCCATGGAGCAGGGGGAGTGGTTTGCCATTGCCTTTTCCCTACAGTTCATCACTCAGCAATGTCCCCCGGGGCTCACCCTAGATCCCATCCTGGCTTTCCAGGCAGGTCCACACATCCCATTCCTGTGCAAGGGAAGGAAGTAGCAATAGCGGTAGTTCTGCAGCCCTGCAGGCAGGAGAATAAAGAGGGATGTCATCCCTCTTTGGGATGTCGTGGTGGTAGTCTGAGCCCATCAGGTGGGTTACCCTCCAGGAGACATCTCCTGCCACAAGGTTAGAGTCCAGCTACATCATTGGCAGCCCTGTGTTCCTGTGGTGGTCACCATGTGCCACCATATTGACCCAGAGTCATTCAGACTCACTTTTAAGGTTCTTCTCAGTTATGATATTTTCATAGAATCACAGACTGGTCTGGACTGGAAGAAACATTAAAGACCATCTTTTTCCAGCTCCCTGCCATGGGCAGGGACACCTTCCACTAGCCCGGGTTGCTCCAAGCCCCATCCAACCAGGCCTTGGACACTTCCAGGGATGGGGCAGCCACAGCTTCTCTGGGCAACCTGTGCCAGGGCCTCCCCACCCTCACGGGGAAGGATTTCTTCCTAATATCTAATTTAAATCTACCGTCCTTCAGGTTAAAGCCATTTCCCCTTGTGCTATCACTCCAGGCCCTTGTCCCTCTCCAGCTCTGTTCAAGCCCATTTAGGCTCTGGAAGGTGTTCTAAAGTTTCCCTGGAGCTTTCTCTTCTCCAAGAATTTTCTGTGTTTGTCTTCCCTCACTACCACATGATGACTACATGCAATGCTGTACAAGGTAGGAACTCTCCACATTCGCTTCTGGGTGCTACTAGAATATAATGCTCTGCCAGGGGACGTTTAGGTTAGATGTTAGAAAGAAATTCTTTACAGAGAGGGTAATCAGGCATTGGAATGGGCTGCCCAGGGAAGTGGTGGATTCTCCATCCCTGGAGGATTTTAAGATGAGGCTGGACGTGGCACTGAGTGCCATAGTCTGGTAACCGCGGTGGTGTTGGATCAAGGGTTGGACCTCATGCTCTCAGAGGTCCTTTCCAACCCGTCTGATTCTGTGATTCTGTGATTCTGCGATTCTGTGATTCTGTGAAATGATCCTTCTCTCAGAATATGGATCTGTTTGGACTAAAAATTTATCAGCATGTTTTTGACAAAAATATATGTTGTGGAATGTTTCTGTCAACATTATAAATGTTCCGTAATAAATTACATTACAGAGGTCACACCAGCCTGCCTGTGCTCACAGTGCAGCATGAGGGAGTCCTTGTCCTGGGAAAGGCCCTTGGGTGCCAACTGGTGTGCCATGGACACAGATGCACAAGCAGTGACTCAGTTCTTGAGGAGTTAACGTTAACATTAGTTATTTCAGAACCACACAATTTGTCAGCTTGATTCTGTACCAGATATTTTCAGCCTATTTAAGGACTGACAGAGAGGTGGATCCTGGGAAGATCTGGGGTAATAACCCAGTTCCTGATCACCATTTCCTCTGCTATTTTTCAACACTTAAAGCTTGTTTTTATGAAAAATGAAGGAGAAATCACTCCTTTTCAAAACAGCTTGAGGGGCTGGAGCTGAGGCCAGAGATGAGCTACTCCCCTGAGAAGAGCCCCTATTCCCCACGCTGGAGTCCAGGAACTGCCCTGGATGAAGAGAGCTGCCACTTCCCATCACTGTGCTCTTTGCTGCTGTCTAAGCCCTCATGGCCTATGGGCAGCTTGGAGCCGATATCAACGCTGAAAATGGGGAGGCTGGGAAGGAGATGCTATCCTAAAACTCCTGAGGGTTCAAACAGCTGGCAAACCTCAGTGTGAGCGTGGGGCTCACACTGTGACCAAACACTGGGTGAGTTTGCCTTGAGTGAAGATTTTACAGGGTTATATTCACACAGTTCTGTTTGCTGCATCTTGGCACTGACCCCACAGAGGGGTTGCACAAGAAGCTCCATGGAATAACTCCTCAGTGACTGGGGGGGGAAGGAATCCAGGCTTGTGGCATATTTCCTTGGTTTGTTTTCTGTTCATTGGGGAAGTCCCCATCCAGGCATTCCTCCTGCCCTGCAGCTACTCGCATGGAGGTTGAAGTGGTGAGCAGGTCACTTCTCCAGGGCATGGCAGGAATGTGCAGATCTGTGGGAAACAGCCTGCAGGCTCCACATAGTGCTGGTGCTCTCAGTGCTGTCATGGGGTGGGGCTTTCTGCATCCCTGAGGAGGCAGGAGGGAGTTCAGTGAGGGGAATCATCCAACAGGGACATGATCTGCAAGGCAAACCATGAGATAATAGCAGTGGTGCAACACAGGAGGGTCTCGGGGAGAAAAGGGCTCTTGTTGTTCTGGGCGTAGAGGCAAGTGGTCAGAGTTGCCTTCTGCCTTACCAAACATGACATGGCTCTAAGGAGGACCAGGAAGGAATCCCGTGGAGCTTGTACACAGCAGGACTTCATCAGCATTTTCAGCAAGCCAGTGCAAATGTTCTTGGGATATTTGCCCCCAAAAATCCAGAGCTACTTTTACTGTCTGAACACTAAACACCAGCTAAAACACATGACGTCCATGTTTAGTGACATGGTTTTATCAGAAACATTCCTGCAAGCAGAAGCCCAGGAATACAAACACACCACAACAAACATGTGAAGAATTTGATAAGGCTGAACGGCATCTCTGAACATCACTTTCCTGATTTTTCTCTGTGTGTATGTAAAGTTTTATGCTGGGTCACTATTGCTTAAGAGACACTGCACGTACATTAGAGCTTAATGTATTTACTTCCACTTCAACCTCAAATAGAGCAAACAGGAAGGCAGGGGTGGATTTGATGGATCCAGTGTCTGAGGAAGTGCAAGCCCTGCTCATTCCCAGCTCAGTGCATGCAGGAGTGGCACAGAGGAAAAGGTGAGAAGGAATGAAACGAAAGTTAGATGCCTGGCCCATGCTGGCAGGGGAGAACTGAGCAGAACATTAAAGCTGCATCATAGTAATCCAAGAAGAACCCAGCCTCTTGGAAGTGTCACAGAATCACAGATCACAGAATGTGCTGAGTTGGAAAGGACCCACAAGGATCATCGAGTCCAACCCTCAGCCCTGCACAGGCCCATCCCCAAGAGTCACCCCCTGTGCCCCAGAGGACAAACCCTCCATCATCCAAACCCTCCTGGAGCTCTGGCAGCCTTGGGGCTGTGCCCACTGCCCTGGGGAGCCTGGTCAGTGCCCAACCAGCCTCTGGGGGAAGAACCTTTTGCTGAGATCCAACCTGACCCTGCCCTGACACAGCTCCAGCCATTCCCTGGGTCCTGTCCCTGGTCCCCCCAGAGCAGAGCTCAGTCCCTGCCCCTCCTCTGCCCCTGCCCAGGCAGTTGGAACTGCAGTGAGGTCTCCCCTCAGTCTCCTCTTCTCCAGCTGAACACACCAAGTGCCCTCAGTGCCCTCACATGACTTCAAATCAAGGCCCTTCCCCATCCTCGTTCCCTCCTTTGGACACTCTCCAATGGCTCAATCTCTCCCTTCCTTTGTGTCCCCCCACACTGCCCCAATGTTGAGGTGAGGTCACCCCAGGGCAGAGCAGAGCGGGACAATCCCCTCCCTGCTGCCCCCAGGACAGGGTTGGCCCTCCTGGCTGCCCGGGCACTGCTGACTCAGGGACAACTGGCACCCACCAACACCCCCAGGGCCCTTTCCCGGCACTGCTTTCCAACCTCTCATTCCCAGTGTGTCCGTACATCCCAGGGGCAGAATTCGGCACTTCCTCTTGTCTGAATACACATGGTTGGTGTTGTTCATGCAGACATTTCTGAAGGTTAGAAGGAAAGTGCATGTTGAGGTGTTGTGGCAAATCCCACACAGGCTACATCTCAATCCTGAAGATTTGCCTCCAGTCCAGCTGCCATAGGCTCTGTATCCAGACTGTCAGTCGAGCAGGGCTATCTCGGGTGGTGCCTGAGGCCTCTGCTCAGACACCAGGCTCAGCCCTGGAGCCCTGCATTCTTCATGTGACAGAGACATGTTCCAATCCCTTTTTGCCTCTTCTTTTTAGGTTGCTAAAGTGTGTTCGGAGGACAGCAGTGGCACTGAGCAGAGGGAGCAGCGTCAGTCCCTGTGTTAGATACCAGAGGAGGGCTCAAGAAATGTTTGTTTTGCTCCAGTGAGTGGCAGATCCGAGTTCTGGTATTCCTGGTGCACACCTTGACATGAAGCTCACTTCTGGAAAGTTAGAAAGAACCTCAGTCGAGCAATTTACTTGAAATGTGGAGACCTGAGATGTCAAAGGGGGTTGCTAAGACCTGGACAGTGAATTTTTCAGTTTAGGAATTTTCCAGCCAAACAATTAGTTTTGTTGGAAGATGAACTGCTGAAGCCAAAACCATTTCTCAGAGAGATAAAGTTTTTCCCCACTTCTAAAAATAATTTTTTATTTCAATGGTTTAGTTCATTTTTTCCTAAGAAGAAGTTAAAAATATTAAAAAAATAAAATATTTTAGAATTATCCAATTATCTCCCCCAGCAGGACAGACTCAAAACAGCCTGTGGTGTCTGTGGGCGCTGAACTGGCTGCCCAGGGGATAGGGGAGCAGGGTAAGGAGAGGTGGGGAGCAAGGTAAGGGCTGAAGGGCAGCCTGTCTGGGTGTGCTGCTCCATTACCCCCTCCTGCAGTGGCAGGAGTGGGAGGAAGGCAGCACCCAAAGGCTTTTTGCCCAGTGTGGTCCATCGGCAGGGTAGGGCCAGTGTGAATGGCCTGTGTTGTGGCCCCAAGAACAATGGCAGCACATGCCAGATGACACATGAACACCCTACACTGCTTTGACTCAGAATCAAGGAAGGGAACATGTGAGATGCTGTCATGAGTGGCATGACCTGGCTGCACCAAAAGGGCTCAGGTACCTCACCTGAGCAGCTGCTGCCCCAGGGGCAAGAATCCATCCACATGGGAAGGGAAACATCAGTTTAGATCTCAAGTCTCCCTGTACAGGACACCCCAACAATCCCACCATGTGTCTGAGAGCATCCTCCAAATGCTCCTTGAGCTCTGGCAGCCTTGGGGCTGTGCCCACTGCCCTGGGGAGCCTATCAGTGCCCAACCAGCCTCTGGGGGAAGAACCTCTTTCTAAGATCCAACCTGACCCTGCCCTGACATAGCTCCAGATGTTTCCTTGGGTCTTGTTTCTGGTCACAGAGAGTAGAGATGAAGCTGCCCCTCCACTGCCCCTCATGAGGAAGATGCAGACCCCAGTCTCCTCCAGCTGAACACACCAAGTGCCCTCGGTGTCCTCACACGGCTTCAAATCAAGGCCCTTCCCCATCCTCGTTCCCTCCTTTGGACACTCTCCAATGGCTCAATCTCTCCCTTCCCTTGTCTCCCCCCAAACTGCCCCCATGTTGAGGTGAGGCCGCCCCAGGGCAGAGCAGAGCGGGACAATCCCCTCCCTGATGCCCCCAGGACAGGGTTGGCCCTCCTGGCTGCCCGGGCACTGCTGACTCAGGGACAACTGGCACCCACTACGACTCCCAGATCTCTTTCCACAGCACTTCTTTCTAGCCTCTTGTTCCAGTCTGTCTTTACATCCAGGGTTGCCCCATTCCAGGTGCAACTTGGTACTTGTCTTTTTTAAACTTCATATGGTTCGTAGAATCAACAAAGTCCTACCTGGGTCTTTATGGGGGAACATGTCTAGGGGGAAGCGAGTCTGAGCCTCATCCAGGCTATGTTGGTCTCTGGACAGAAAGCAAGGAGGCTTCTCCTCAGGCGTCTGCTCCACAGGATCTCCAGTGTCTTGCAAGGAAGTTCCCATGAGCTACCATGGTAGTCCAGCTCAATGAATTTTATATTTATAGGCAGGAAGAGATGGAACATGACCTGTACTGTGCATAACCTTCAGTTTATGTGTTGGCTGCAGTGGTTGATGGGAGATGTACTCTAGGGCTCAAAAGTGCATCTAAGCTTTGCAAATACAATCAGTTCAGGCTAAGCAAGGGAACAATGTGGAATGTTTTGAGGCCAAATTTCACTTCAGAAAAAAACACCATTTAGCCAGTGGTGCTTGAGTGGGTTGTGAAACATGTGTCTGCGGGGTCACAACGTGACCTCCTGGCTCAGACAGTAAGGACCCCAGCACACTCACTGCACATTAAAATGTTGCATATGCTCTGAGTGTAAAAAGATTGTACACAGTGCCTTCAAGAAGCCTTTCTGAAAGACTTTTGCCTCAGCTGGTGGTCTTGCAGCTTCGACACTGGATGTCTGGCTCATGCTCTCTATTTTTCAAAAACATTAATAATCATAATCCATATAAAACTGTCATATTGGTTCAACATGTACGTCACCAGAGCCCTGGCTAATTTATCAAAGATTTAGTGTTCAGTTGAAGAAAGTCTCATTTTTGTAAGCAGATGCAGTTTGCTGGATTGTCCTGTCATCACCCACTTTTCCCACTGGAAAGATGCATCATATCAGCAACTTCAAAAAGTCCAAAAAAACGTACATTTTAAAACAGCAATGTAAACACTTATTGAATGTTTCATGTTAGTCTTGAATTAAATAGAGAGTTCAGGGGCTAAAGCTGCTTGGGTCAAAGTGGGTCTGCAGCCCTACAGCCACCAGTGGACGGACCATCACAGTGGGGAGGGGCATTGCAAAACAGTCACACCACTAGAAATGAGACAATGAACTGTTCAAGGGAGCTCAAATGCATAGGTGGTAGTTGAGATTGTCTGTTCAAAGGTGTGGCACACAGCACAGCCCTGGCCTGTCTGGATGCCCACAGGACCATTTCCATGTGTACTGTCAGCGTGTCATGCTTTGGTAGGAATGGGCACAGCAGATGAGGAAAGAGCCACAGTGGCGAGTACAGAAGGCAGGGGTGGAAGCACACAGCAGAAGGGAGGGCCTCACCTGCAATACTGGGGCAGTTTGGGAGGACACAATGGAAGGAAGAGGTTGAGCCATTGGAGAGTGGCCAAAGGAGGGTAATGAAGATGGGGAAGGGCCTGGATTTGAAGTCGTGTGAGGACACTGAGGGCACTTGGCGTGTTCAGCTGGAAAAGAGGAGACCAAGGGGAGACCTCAGTGCAGTTCCAACTGCCTGGGCAGGGGCAGAGGAGGGGCAGGGACTGAGCTCTGCTCTGGGGGGACCAGGGACAGGAGCCAGGGAATGGCTGGAGCTGTGTCAGGGCAGGGTCAGGTTGGATCTCAGGACAAGGTTCTTCCCCCAGAGGCTGGTTGGGCACTGACCAGGCTCCCCAGGGCAGTGGGCACAGCCCCAAGGCTGCCAGAGCTCCAGGAGGGTTTGGATGATCCTCTGGGGCACAGGGGGGGACTCTTGGGGATGGGCCTGTGCAGGGCTGAGGGTTGGACTCCATGATCCTTGTGGGTCTCTTCCAACTCAGCACATTCTGGGATTTTGGGATTCTGGGGTTCTGTGGTGATAAGGGCTGGGTTTGCACAGTCTCTGAGCCCAGTTAGCAGGACTGGGTGTGCCCACGGTCTGTCCCAGGCAGTGCACATGGGGACAGCTTTATGTCCCACATGCTAAGTGACACAGAGACCTTTGGGACTTCCTTCCCAGCCAGTGCATGCACCCCATGGGCACTCAGTGTGAAATCTCCCAGCAGTGGAGCACACTGTAAAGTAGGACAGAGGGACACAATGCAGCCAGGGACAGGCTGTGGGGGGAACAGTCAGAGCAGGTGGAGCGAGGTAGATGAGAAAGCAGATGGCAAAATCCCTGCTGGTGCAGGGTAGGGAGAGGGGTGTGAGACAGTCCTGGCACATAGAGCGTGGAGGAGATGGTATCGTATACCAACACACTATTCCCACTTCCTTATACAGTAAATTGGTAACTTTTTTGTATTAAATCAGATTTTATCACTGAATCAAGTCTTGCACTTTTCTATTCTTGTTCTCTACAAATGACCTTTTTTAGTTCTCCTCAGCTCTTTCCTGATGGGACTCATTAGGAACTGGTGCTAACTCTTACAAGCATTCACTTTCACTCAGCATCTGGAGATTTTTTTCAGACAATGCTCTGTTGAAACAGTCCCTGCAGCTTTCCTCATAGCCCCTCCTGGGCCACATGCCTGCGTCCCAGACATGGTTGATGTGAGCTGAATCTTTTCCCTCCCTGTTCCTGGTGAGATGGGAGTATCATCAAGCACCTCCCTGCACACATATTTGTAGAAGCACAACTTAAATTTTCAGAATTATTTTGAGAGCTTTTCTGATGTATTTTGACCGTAAGCCCCATGTATACCTCAGAGTAGAACAATGTGGTAAACAAACAATTCCTCCATCCTTCAAAAACTCTCAACAGTTTGTACCTGATGTGGTTGAATTCTTCATAAAGGTTTTAGCTCTGGTGAGTACCAATCATAACTTTGATGTCAGAGTATAGGTTTTGCACCTGTATTTTACCTCGCAGGGTGTTTATACACCTCCTGCATGTAAAAGCTGACTGGTGTTTGCTCTTTTCTTTTGCTGTGTATGTCACATAATTAGCAGCTTCATCTGTGTTGTGTGGAATTATTTCTGTCACACAGTTTTCTCAGCAAACCGGAATCATATAAAGAAAGATTGTTCTCATTTGTAGATTTATTCTGTGTTTCTGACAGTTCAAGAGGTCTCTTGTGTGGGTGCCCCATGGCTGTGTTTTTCGAAAATACCTCTGACTTTCTGCAAGTATTCTGTGTCCATGGATGGAAATTCTTCCAGCAAAGCAAGCAAAGATGCAGACCCAGCAGACAGGGAGAATCAAGCAGGCAATAGGGAATTCTAAAGTCTTGCCATGCAAAGTGTCAATAATTAGTTGTCTGTGCTCTAATCCTTCACAAATGCTGGCCTTTGTTCACTGTTCCCTGAATTGATTTGGGATTTTGTCCTTATCTGTTCCTCTTCTCTTCCAGAGGTCACCCAGGTATCTGCTTCTCTCCCTGCTCATCCAAAGTGGAGCAGCCAGAATCTGGACCGGCCCCTCCAGGCACAGGGATGAATGGTGGGATCAAACAGGATCACTCTGACCATAAAGGTGCACCAGGTGGAAATGAAGAGGAAAAGGCACTCAAGGAAAAATCTGCCAGTGAAGTGAGAGATGGCACCAAGCTCCAGCCCCCACCCTTTGCGGAACGGAAGAATGGTGAGTTCCTCACCTGGTGGTGTCAAGAGAGGGGAATGGAGATGGGATCAGTGCTGGTTTAGCATGTGCTGCGTTTGTGGTTTATCATTATTCTTATGTCTGGTGCTTTTGAGGATGTCTCTGATGGTATGATTTTAAGATTTAATGGAAGTGGATATTCTTGATCTCAGGTATACCTGGGTCAGCCATAAATGCTGTTGTCACACTTAAGGCAGTTACCGTGTTCTTTGTGATCCAAGTGTTTGGTATAATTTTGGCTGAAAAGTGGAATTTCAAGGACTTAGGAAGAGACTGGTGTTCTGACTGTAGCAATGGGATTGCTGGGGAATTAGGGTGACGTGAAGTTGGTCAGTGGAGAAGAAATGGAAAGGGTATTTGATTGGCCAAGGCCCCAATAGACTGCTCTGCTCTCACTGGGCACTGAGTGTTTCAGATAACCTTGTCCTCAGTGAAATTGCTTCAGATTGATGTAACAGAGGGCAGAATGTGGTCAGGCCTCTGCAAGGGTCATTTGTCTGGTCATGGGTCCAGCAGCTACTCTTGCTGGCAGATATTGCTCCAAGTTTCATTGGATATCTGTTGCTGGAAAGCCGATGGACAGAAAACCCCCCAGTTTAGCCTGTGCAAAGCACACTTAGGCTGGGGAGTTGTTTGCCATTTCTTTCAGGCAACTGTATAATATATGAAATGAAGAAAATTCCTTTTGTGCACTCTAAGGCTTTCAACATTAAGTCCTCAAAATATCATGCAATGTGAAAGTGCAGTCCAAAGGCACTATTTTTGCTTTGTGTCTTTGATTGTTTGCATTATTGTACAGGACCCAATTTTTCTCAATCACTATAAATCAGAAATAATCCAAATGATGTCATCATGGTGTCAGACTGGAGTAACACAGCAGAGAGCCAGGCCCAGGGCCTGCCCACAGCCAGACTCAGTCACACCAGTGAGAGCTATTCTTTCCTAGAGTCCCAAATATCAAAGTGTACCTAAGATAATATAGTAACAACAGGAAAGATGACAAAGACTTGTAAAAGAACAAACTCTTTGTTGACGTTAAAAAAATCACATTTTGTCTGTAGCTTTCACATAGTTTTTTGTATCCATTTTCCACATGGTTTTTGTTATGGGAAAGCAAAGAAGGAATCACCTTCATGTGCCCACAGGCATGGTGGCTCCCAGCACTGCTCCCTAAGCCCGGTAGCAGT
Organism: Oxyruncus cristatus; assembly: GCA_013399855.1. Classification (NCBI taxonomy): domain Eukaryota; kingdom Metazoa; phylum Chordata; class Aves; order Passeriformes; family Cotingidae; genus Oxyruncus; species Oxyruncus cristatus. Next base: position 106,252 of record VXAY01000446.1, on the reverse strand, counting down.
ACCAGCTCCTGCCTGGCAGCTGACCCTGTGCCAGGGGTTCATGGCCCCTGGGGCTTAGGCCTGGTAGCCCACCAGGACGTGGTTCCACTCCTGCAGTCCCTCCACCCTGGGCTGTTTTCCCTCTCTAAGTGAGAAGAGGCCCTGTCCCATCCTGGGCATCCCTCCAGCCCCTTGCTCTGGTCCGTTTGCCTCTTCTCCCTTTCTTTAGCACATTCAGGGAGCACAGGGGCTCAGTGTTTCCTGCCATCCCATGTGGGAGCAGCTGGCTCCCTTCATCTCACATCATCTCGGGACCTGGCAGGGCTGCCAACTGTCACACACAACCATGTGGCACCCGGGCCTGCCTTTGATGTCCCGTTCTGTGGTGTGACAGCTCCCACAGGGCCCGTGGAGCCTGAGGAGCACCTGGCTGGGAGGGAAATGGGAAGGGGACATCCCGCGGTCCCCCAGGCTGCCCCCACCGTTGTCACCTCCCTTTGCCCTGCAGGACATGCAGAGCCCTGTAGCTGATTCATCCCTGCCCAGAGCAGAGCCTCCCTGTGCCCCTCACCCTAACGCTAACCCTGTGCCATTTACTGGGGTGTCACAGCAATGACCTTCTACCCCGTCCCTCGGTGGGGGGTCAGTAATTGGGATTGACTTGAGGAAAAAAGCAAGATGTCAGTGTCTTCTCATATCCCACCCCATGAAGGGCAGCCGCAAGGGTGTATTCAGCACTCCCACCTTCATCCCACACACACAAGGGAGAGCAGCAGGAAGGAGCAGGGACCCACCATCCAAGATCGTGCCACTGAAGGAGACACTGCCTAGGAATGAGCTGGGTGAGAGGGATGAAGCTTTTAGGAATCTACCAGGGCATGTAAGGAGAAGCAAATGCAAGTTGTGTGACTCCCCTCTCCTCCTACCCTGTTTCATCCCATCTCCTGAGGGTAGAGGTGTGCACACCTCAGCCAGGCAGGACCTGCCCCTTGCTCTGTTCTCTATCCACTTGTGGGCTGGTGATCTGTGGTGGTTTGGTGAACACTGGACAGACACCCATCTATCAAGGGCACAGCTCCTCAGCAAGGACTAGCTCCTGCACAGGTCTCAACTTTCAAACTGCTGTCTTTATTTGACTTCACTTTGATTTAATAAAAACAGTCTAGCTAGAATATTTTTAAATAGGAAAATAGTCTTTTTAACTCTAGTATTACTAAAAAATGGCTGAGGGGATTTAATTTAAATTTGTGAAAATAAATCACCTTTGAGTAAGCCAAAAGCCCATTTGGCAGGACCTACAAAATCCCAGGACTGGGTGCATAGGTCCAGGAAAATGGATACTGTTACGTCTGCAACAAGCAGGAATCCTGACCTCTGCTTGCCCAGCCCCTGGGCTTGTACCTCCAGCTCCTGGCCCTGACCTGCCCCAGGATGGAACACTGTCAGGCTGCCCTTTTACCATGACTGTGCCAAATCCCACAGCCCATGGTATTTATACACCCAGTGACATCATCTCCTCCCAAGTTCTGGTCCACACTGGCCTGAACCAGGCTGAGCTGTGAACTCAGTCTCAGAAGAGCCTCAGAAGAGGCAAATATGACTCTGGGTCTTCTTGAAGTCACTAGTGATGCTGGGTTTAGAGGTGAGGTCTAGCCCCCCCCTCCCCTGCTCACTGTGCATTTTTGCTGGGCACAGGATCCATGGGCTCTGGCATTCTGCCTTGCCAGAGGCACTTTGATCTCAGTGTGGTGACTTCACCCTCTCCAACTTTGTACTCTCTGACCTCCAGGTTGGGGGTCAGGTCTGTAAGCTGCTTTTCCCTCCCAGATCCATCTGAAACCCTCTCAGATGTTGACACCAGGGCCAGTGGTTACACTCTGAAGCAGTGTCAATGCTCCCAGGATCAGTTTCTTCAGCTGGTAACAGCTTTCATCCCGTCACAGCTCATCCCAGCCCATCTTTCCTCATCCCATGCCATTACACTGTACACCTGTACTTTATTTGTGTCAGCTGTGCCCAGTTACTCTCTGGGGGAAGAACATTTTTCTAAGATCCAACCTAAAGCTCCCCTGACACAACTTCAAGCCTCAGTCCACTCTGGAGGGTCCCATTTCTCTCCAGTGACTACTGGAGTTTAAATGCCCAGCTCTGACCCAGACACCCTTTAGAAAAGTGATTGATTTTACTCATTTCCCTCCACCCACGTGTCTCCTAGTCTGGGTGTCAGAGCTCTGGCTGCAGGTGAAGGCTCTGGTCTGCAGGTGTGTGATCAGAGGCCACTGAATGAGTACTGCAGGTGGGAAAGCTGAAGAGCTCCCCTGTGCCCACACCACTCCAGCAGAGGGTTTGCAAACTGCTCGTAATGTCTCCACATAGGTTTCCCATTGCTGATTTTGGAAAATAATGTAGTTAAACTCTTCTGTTTATTTGTGTAGTGAAGCAGACCTCCTGACCACCGGCCCCTTTAGCCCCCTGCAACAAAGGAGAGGATTTTCCAGTGCCCATCTGGTTTGTGTTTAATGTAATGTGTAAGAAGGTTGTACATTTTCAGGACCCGTGTTCATAAGTAGTAGATTGTACAACAGTTTATTACACAAATGGAGCTTTATATTGCTGGGCTTTGTTGAGCTGCCAGTTGGGATAAAAAAAAAGTAACGTACTTCATAGACCCTATCAAGGAAAATTAGAAAGCATTAAATTCTGCTCAGACTATCCATCATTGGTGAGCTAGTAATCAAATCCAGAGAGGCTGGTGGGAGGTCAAGACTTTCTTGTTCTTGGTGTTTCTGAATCATTAACTATTATGAAATACATGTAAGTGAAACCAAAAAAAGAGAAGGCATGTCTGACCTAGAAGTCATCATAACATCTCAGCAGAGGAGTCAGCAGAGACCAGATACCTACAGGTTTTGGGGAGAAAACCCCACAGTCTCAACTCAATTCTTGTGGTGAGCATGTGTTTTAGTTTAATTCTGTATTGGAATGGTTATTAAATTACTATCTAGTCCTAAGCAAAATCTAGCCCTTATTCCACACAGCCAGGTAAGAGGTGTATCTACAGGAAGACTTTCCAAATTACCTTTGGATCCAAATCAAATAAATATTTCAAACACTGTATTGAACCCAGGTGATACCTAATGCACAATGAAATATCAGCCTGCAGCCTTGGACTGCATAGCCCAGCTTTAATGCCACTTAAATCAGAATGTAAGAACTAAAAGAATTCCAGGAATCCAATGATATAAACTGTATTTTTAGAGCTGTGAGTGACTTGTGAGAGTGAAACAGTGCAGTGACTAAAGATAGCACAAGAAAGGTTTTCCATGATTTATCGCAGGAACGCTCACAGTAAGTTCAAGTCACCGAATGTTGTGATAGCAGCACCTACATGTTGGCATGTTTTCAAGACAAGTCATTCATAACATATTTGTCACAGAGGAAATTTCCAGAACAGAGCTCTGAGTTGCATCTCACTTGCACAAGCACCACACACATCACTTTTCTATTAAAACTCCGAGAGGTTCATTTGTTCCCGAGGCTGTATTTTTTTCTTTAAGACAGCTGGAGGGAACCCGTTTGCCTGCATGTCTCACACCTCTTCCCAAGCTTTCAGTCTGGCTGAGCAATCAAAGCACCGGTGACAAAAGACAAAGACCCTCCCTTGGACCCAGTTGTGGCCCCACTCCAGTCCCTGCTGGCCATCTGGAGTTATTATTTTAATAGGAGTTCATTGTGTGACTCGTCATTCCTCCTTGGGGCTCTGTGTTCCTTTGTGGACCAAGAGGTTGGGTAGGATCTTTCTTTGCTAAGCAAAATGTCTAGAGGGGTTATTTTAAGGATAAAGTCATGGCAAACATTTCCTGACACCTCATGATCAGCGTGGCTCTTGGCTCCTGGCCCTTGCTAGTTGCAGTTTGCAGGATAAAGGCACTGGCTTGTTGAGAGGGGGCTACAGTGCAGAACTATTTTCTCCCAGTTTCTGACATGCCAGGATGCATTCAGACAGAAACGGCAGAGAACCTGCAGAGAACTCCTCTCATGGATAGATTGGTCTTTGCCTTCAGCAGCCCCCTCCTGGGTAGCCTGAGAGTCACCTTGAATCTCATTTTCATAGAATCACCGAATGGTTTGGGTTGGAAGAGACCTTAAAGACTATCTCTTCCCAACCCCTGCCACAGGCAAGGACACCTTCCACTAGCCCAGGTTGCTCCAAGGCTCATCCAACCTGGCCTTGGACCCTTCCAGGGAATGGGACAGCCACAGCTTCTCTGGGCAATCTGTGCCAGGGCCTCACCCCCATCACAGGGGAGAATTTTCTCATGTGTCAAGTTCTAAGTTCACCTTCCATCACAGAAACCCACTGGCTGTGCTGGGCCCTGGCCAAGCTGCCCAGGCAGGGGTTCCCTTCTCTGCTGGATAGGGACATCACCTGCAGGATGAGGAATGTAACTGAGAGGCTGGAATCAGTTCCTCTCTTCCTGATCCACTGACTAGTCCTGCTCTCAGTTCCATGATGTCCCTGCCCAGCTGCATGGTCTCTGATCAAAACCAAGGCTATGCCCAACCCTGTGTAATCACCTCCACAACATTTTGGGATGTTTCTAAGACCAATTTACATTTCATTATGACTCAGATCTGCTGTTTGGTGTCCTCTTTCAGAGATCAAATAGAAACGGGGAGAGTTGTTTGTCATGATCCTTCTTGTTGTTCCATCTCCATATGCTTTCAAGCAAGTCCTGCAACACTCTCATGAGTGACCCCATTCTCTGCTGAGTGGTCACTGCAGCCTGAGCACTGCAAAATGCAGCAGAACAGAGGTACTATTATTGGCAGTGAGTCTGTTCTCAGGCTGGGGCTGAGTGTCCCACTGCTCCAGACCATTACTCAGCACCCAGGAGGACTAAACCCCCAGGCTGGCTCTCCTCAGCTCACCGTCCATCCAGCCTTAGCACTCCCTATCCAGGCCCTACCCCTTGTCCTTCCCTTGTAACCCTGCCTGTGGTTAAATAAACAGAGGGTGTCAGTGATTATAAGCTTTCCTCTCACTGCTGCACTGGGGAAAGAGTACTCATAGCTCCCTGAGCAGTCTAAGTTAGTATTTCATCTCGTTTACATTTGTTGTTATTTCTGTGTTGTTTTAATGATTTCCACACTCTTGAGGCCATTGCTTGGAGCACCTGTGGTCAGGTTTTGCTCGACATCTCCCTCTTTTATAGCTGCTTTTGAGACAGCCAGTCATGGGTAAAGTTCAATCCAGGGCACAGTTCTTAGTTCATGATCAAGGCTCATGAAGGGCATGTGAATGATACCTGAACACGTGAAACTTGGGTTTGAAACTGTGATCTGTGGTAGGAAACCTGCTAGCCCTGAAATGATGAAAAAAAAAAAAAGAAATCCCCTTGCAAGAATAACACCATGTTTTCTCTGTGAACATTTAACCTGCAGGACTCAGTAGCACATTAGGCTCCAAAAAAATCAGGTTGACAAAATTTGGTTGACACCAAAAAATCAGGAGGATTCTGGAGAGAATTAGTTGTTTCTGGAGATAATGGGAATATCCACAGCATCACAATGAGCAAGCATGAATATATCCAAGTGGAGCATCTAACAGGGAATGGTAGGGAAAGACACCTGTTGCTATAACTCCCTAGGTAAGCTGGCCTAATAGAAAAACAGATTAACAAATGAGGCTTAAATAGTTCTTCAGGGTAATTTGTCTGGGAACTTTTTGCAATCTCCAGCACTTCAGGTCTTTTAGCTGGAATGCACTTCTTTCTTCAAAAGATCCTTTCTTATGTAAAAGAAAATTACACCTTTACGAAGAAACATCTAGGAAAGCTTCCCTGGCCTTTGCGTCATGCCCAGGAGCTTCAGTGCTCTCAGCTGGTGAGCAGCAGCCCAAAGAGGTCACAGAAGGCTGTCAACAGAAGACACATAGTCCTGCAGGGCTTCATTGCAGTCAAATGCCAAGGCAGCCTTGCTCCACATCAGCAGGTTACCCTCAATGCCTCACTGTTAACACCGAAACCCTTCAAATCTCTGCTTGTACACTGTTGGGAAGATGTTATGATACGATGCAGCATTTAGCTAGATGTCTCCAAGTTTTAGAGATCAGAAGCATTGAAGAGACAATCATAAATGGAGGCTTCTGTCCTTGAGCAGAATGAACCTATGAAGAGACTGGAACACAAGATGCTTCCAGTTAATGCACCATCTGTGTCAGATCTGTCCATTCACAAAGAGGAAACATATTTTCACTCTGAATGACTTTTTAAATTAAGAGACACCAAGGAAAGCCAGTACGTAAGTTGTGTGTGTGCCTGTGTGCACAAACGTTGGTGAGCCGGGCCGTGCGCGTGGGAGCCCCGCAGGCCTCGCGCCCGAGGCTGCCCAGCCCCAGCACAATCTGCAGAGGAGCGGCACAGAAACCACACTGCACCACATGACCACACAGATCCTCATGACATTCTACATGGCACAGCACAGCACAAGCTCTTTTTTTAACTGACTTTGTGGAAGTTGTCAGCAATAGTGGCAGCCCGGGGTGAAGGGCCTTGGGACCGGCCGCTGCTGTGGGAAGGGCGGGCGGACTCACACCAGGGCTTGCCGTGTGGAGCAGGGCGGTTCTGGGTACGGCGCTTCCTCAGGCAGTTGGAAGAGAACCTCCACAGGGTGCCAGGCTCCTTGAGGAGCCACGTCCAGCCTCCGTGGTGAGCCAGTAATTGGGGGGAACTGGGGGGAACTGGTCTCCACTTTGCTGCAGGGGGGATGGACCAGTGGTTCCTGTGCCCTTCCACCACAGTGCACTGGCAAAGCAGTCAGGGCAGGATGCTGGCTGCTCTAGGGCTGGAAGGAGACAGTGCAGGAACTCATTATCCATGTCACTGCTTGGTCCAGACTTGTGTGCCGACAGTGCAGCTGGAGCCACCGATCCATCCCCATCTCCGATGGAGAGATGGGGAGCACCGGAGAGACAAGCCTGCTAGGCACAGAGCCTGCTCCCACGGTAATCAGCAGCCAGGAACATCTCTATGGGAGACCTGATCAGAGCTGGTTATGTGGGGCTGGCTGGGGCCAGTTCCTCCCTGCCTTTGACATTCCTGCCACAATGTCTCCGTCTGCCCTCACACTCCCTTGTGTACCTGGGTGCTCTGTTTGTGTGACCATCAAAATCTCCCTGGGGAGGGACGGGCTGCGATCACAGCCCTTGTGCTCCATTCCCATGTTTGTTGGAGATCCTGCTTTCTTAGGGCTGGTTCTGGGCAGGCTTGAAGGGCTGGCACTTTCAGGCATCCATTTCCAGGCCCAGTGCTGCATTGCTTTCTGGTAACATCTGGCACAACATGTTTGTACAGATGTTTAGTGCCGTGGCTGCTTCCCAGTAGTTTGCTGGGGTGGTGTGTGGAGAACAGCTCCAAGGATGGGAAAAGCTGCTTCATACTGGGTTTGTGCAAAACAGCTCATATATTTTAAAATGAGAAGAGAGGAAATTCACAGCTGTGCCTCTGTTACGTGCGTTTAGAGCCAAGTCAGGCCTGTTTCTGGCTTGGACATAGAGAACACTGCAGGGAGAGGGCTGTTCCTTCAGAGGCTGCTGAGCGGCAGCAAAATCTCTCCATAGCTACTGCTAAAACCTTGGGTCTGCACGCCTCTTGTGTCCCCTGCACTTCATCTCCCAGAAGACAGAGAAAACTTCTGCCTCCTCATTCTTATTCCCCTGTGCCATTAAGTCCTGCTGTCGAGGGGCAGGCAGTGCCAGAGGCTATGAAGTTGGGACACAAGAGATCCCTGTGGTTACAGCTTCACTGGGTTTCTCCAGACCCCTGAGGCTGGGGTAGGGCCTCTACTTTCCTTCCTATGTTGCTGAGGTTTGTGCTTTACAAACCCTTCTGTCTAGGCTGTGATCCCCACGGAGGTGCTCAGCTCTGTGTGCCTCTCACCCACCATGCCAGCTTGAGAGCTCTTGGGCTTTCTCATGGCGGGGGCACACATGGGAAGATGGACATGGAAGGCAGGACCATAACAAGACTCACTGAGAGATGAGCATACTGAACACCAGTGGACAGAGCAGGACACAGGAGCCTGGCTGAGCCTTGCACAGGCTGATGATTCCTGTCTGGTGTTAAAGTAGCCACAAACTACCTCTTCTGACAAACCACCATCATGGCCATGGCTGCAATTCCACACTGACCCAGCAGCACTGGCACCTCTGAACACAAAGCCAGGCTTCTCATCATCTCTGTGTTCACCATCTCCATCTTTCTGATGTTGCAGGGCTGGTTGTAGAGGTTCCAAGGACTTGTTAAACCTTCTGGAGGTGGGCAGCACCCGGAGAGTTGCAAGGGCTGGAGTTGCCATTGCAGATGGCTTCAGGGGTGTAGCACACACTGCTGCTAGGAGTGAACGTTAAACACTAATCAGCTCGGGGTAATGAACTCTGCTTTGTTCCTTTTATGGGTGCTTCTCCCAAAACCACAGTCCCACGATGCTCATACCAGATGGGAAGTGCTCCTCTGGCCAGGATGCAGGACAATAGACATTGTCCTTGGTGGTGAGCAGTTTGGGCAAGGGTGGATGAACTGGTCAGGATGCAAGGGATTGTGTGGAAATGTGACACACAAGCACTGAGCAGCACTGCTGAGACTGAAGCACAGCTCCCAATGACCCTGGGAAAGGAAAGAGGAGAAAGGATTGGGACATAAAGGCACTGTTAACTGAGGCTGGCCAGAGCTTTAGCATGCCCATGTACACCAAGCAATGAGCCTCTCTGTGAGGGGACCAGGAGCAAGGAGTCTGGAGGACCACAGAGCAGGCCTGGAACAGGCTGGGGGTTGTTCCCAACCGGAGCAGCAGTGCCCCAGTAGCAGGAGCACAGGGCTGCCAGCAAAGCTGTCGCCTGCAGCTACGAGCAGCCATGGTTTGCTGCACAGTGACAGGCATGGAGACCAAGGTGGTTGTGGATTTGTCACAGTGTTACTGTCCAAATCGGATAGAGGAAAGACTAATGTGAAGCCAGCAGCAGAAGCAGTGCACATTCTGTACTCGGCACTGCGATTGCAAACGGCCAGGGCAGTGCTCAGCAGGAACGTGGTCACTGCAAAGATGTGACGAGCAGAGGAGGAATCATAACAACATAAACATGACAGATCACTTCCTGATGGATGCATGTAGTCCATAAACATCATTGTCACACCGGAGATCTTGCCAGAGATTCCTGAAGGTGCTTTCAAGCATGCTGCAGCCTCATCCTGTGGTTCTTGGGGTTCCAAAATTATGACCATCTGTTTGCAATTGAGGCCCATTTGGAAGAAGAGGAGACTGCTGCTAAGAGACTCTTTTTTTTTTTTTTTTTTTAACTAAATGCCTTCAGTCCTGTTGAGAAATTCCCACTAGCAGGTATAAAAATCACAGAAATCACGGAATGGTATGGGTTGGAAGGGACCTTAAAGCCCATCTCAATCCATCCCTGACATGAGCAGGGACACCTTGCACCAGCCCAGGTTTCTCCAAGCCCCGTCCAGCCTGGCCTTGGACACTTCCAGGGATGGGGCAGCCACAGCTTCTCTGGGCAACCTGTGCCAGGGCCTCCCGTGCCAGGGCCTCCCCACCCTCACAGGCAAGAATTTGTTCCTAATATCTCATCTAACCCTGCCATCTGGTAGTGGGAAGCCATTCCCCCTTTTCCTGTCTCTCCATGCCCTTTTCCGAAGTCTCTTCCCAGCTCTCTTGAAGCCCTTTTAGGCACTGGAAGTAGCTCCAAGGTCTCCCTGGAGCCTTCTCTTCTCCAGGCTGGACACTTCCAGCTATCCCAGCCAGTCTCCAGAGCAGAGGGGCTCCAGCCCTCAGAGCATCTCCATTGCCTCCTCTGGACTCATACAGCTCAGGAGGGTTCTGCATCATCCCAAAATGGGGTAAACAAGCTCAGCTAGAATGCCTGTGATGGATATGACACCAGGCTGGCATGTGGGTATGTGAACATGAGGATTTAAGCCCAGCCCTGCAAACAACTCCTGTCTGTGGTACTGGCACACTCACTGCTCAAAATAAGAACTTCCAAGAGTGAGCATTAAGTTAGCTTCCAGAATTTGCAACTGTAGCCCAGGTACTTGAAGCCTTGGCAGCTTATTTTAATTCTTACTTTGCAAGAAGTTGGGCATGAAGGTCTGTGGGCATGATTCAAGAGAGCTGGGCAGATCTCCTCAGCTTTCTACAGACCCTGAGGTGTGCTGGGCATCACCTTGAAAGTGCTCTGCCACCCTGCTGAGCTCTGCACACCAAGGAAGGGAGGGAAACACAGACTCGTTCCAGTAGGGAAGGAGATCAGAAAGGAGCAGCAATCTTGAGAAGGTGGGAGGTTCTGCCAGCCTTTGGATGCTTCTATTGAAGCCACGGAGGGGATGGCACAGAATCTATCTGTCTGTGTGGTGTGGTTTGTCCAAACACGGACAAACATCCCCCTGATCTGTGCCTGCTCCCCTCGGCTCTGTGCACTTCAGGGGGCATGATCAGCAGCATTGCTGTAAGCCCAAAGGTCCCCTGAAGGAGGCTGTCCTAGCACTGCACCAGGGCTTGAAACCTGGGTTTAAATGTCAACCTGCCTTAAAAGCCCCAGGCAGCTCCTGACGTGTGGTGTGAACCTGTTCACTCAGTAGAGATTTGCTCCACTGAAAATGGAGCTCCAGCCTGAAAGCTGATAAGAGCCCCTGGTTAGGCCTGAAATAGCCCTTTGCAATGTGGGACTGGCTGGAGTAGGTATCAGATGAAGAGCAACAGTCACAGCACAGCAGAAAGGAGGCTGAGATCATGCCTGCACTTTGGTCCAATCATAGGTGCAGGGGCTGCTCAGAGACGTTGCTGTGCTCATGCTGTACATCCCCAAGAGCAGCCGTCTTCTAGTGCTCCCTGTTCCTGAGCTGGAACACCAAGGAAACATATAGAAAGAGTGGAGAGACACTGGAGGGAGAACTGCACTGGAAGAGGTGCAGTGGGTGCTGTCTGAAAGTGCCTAAGGAGACAGGATTCCCACCTCATGGGAGCTGCAGAGACAGGCCAGGTGGTTTTGCTCAGTTACCTGTAGCTGTGTGAAATGCAGCATTCCTGGTATGAATATGATTCATTCCACTGCCCTCAAAGAGGCAGGAGAGACTATATTTTATTTGCAACCTCCACTGGTACTGTGCGTGGGAAACACAGTTGGTACTGTGGCTCTGGGATTTCATTCTGTTGGGGGTTTGCTCTATGCTGGTTATAAGACTCCACTCTCCTTGGTCACTTTGTAGGAATGGAAAACATGCCTGGGCCTTCAAGCACACTTTGAAGTCAATCAAAACTGTCTGGAAGTATATTTCTCTGCTATAGAACATAAAAATATTATCCTTCTGGCATGCCTCCATGAGAATATTAAAAATAGCTTACTGAGTTACTCTGTGAAAATTGCTAATATAATGAGACTTTTGTGTCTTATTTAATTAATGAAGGAACTCTAGTGCTGGGCTTTAATGTGATACTGCTGTAAATCAATAAAGAATATTTTTGGAAAAACGCAATCCTATTATTCCAAGATATTTTTGTAGGGTGAAGTTAGAAAGAAACATTTATTGCCATGACTTTTGTCCAACTCAATAAGCTATTTGCATCTGAAAACTTTAGTGCTAGTTAAATAAAATCATGTTCTACCCATGGGCTGGCATTTGCTTTCCTGGTTTGTTTTACTGCTGTTTGTCCAGAACGGGGGAGAATCTGTTTGGCAGAGAAAGGCTTGGAGCTAAACCTTGTCCTGACCCCTCACAGCAGAAACCCATGGCTGGCTTAGAGAAGAGTCAGAGCAGGACAGGGCTCCTGGCTTTTCCTGAACAGCATCCAGAACGCAGTAAGTCTTGGATGTGGCCTGACTCTGAGGCACAGGATTCTATCCCATTTCCAGCTCCAATTGTTTGTTAACAACCCCCTGGGTCTGTGGCCATCCCGGCTGAATGCGCTGAGAATGCAGCCAAGGAACCCAGGACGGTCCTGCCTGGGCAAGGGCTGAGGTTACTTCATCTTACCCCCTAATCTACGGCACCAGGAGTCAAAAAAAATGTGGAAAACCGGGGCAATCATCCAGTAGCACTTCCCCACCCAACTACAGCCTCTCCTTTACCAAGAGAAAGGCTGTAGATTTCATGGCCTTAGTGAATACTTCCTCCATGGATTTGTGTAATTGCCTTTTGAAGCCCTGTTTAAGAGGTGATTTGTTGATTCTGCCGTGGACTCCTGAGGGGTGTAAATCCCATTTCTGCTGCAAGAACCAGAGGAACAGGCAACATTCCTCCTGTGGCAGCTCTTCCAGCACTGCAACCCTGCTGCCTCTGGCGCTCCAGGGAAACAGATACCTCTTATTTCCTGTTGCTTACAGAGGGTCTAGTCATGGTCAGTGATTTGAGATGAGAAATAGGGTTCTTACAGTACCTGAGTTCCCGAGCTGCCTCTTGGTTGGCTCTGCCAGGGTTTCACAGTCTCTTGCCTTTAAGCACCTATGCAGGGTGAGGAATGGCTCATGCAGCAGGAGCACACATGAGCTGAGGGAAAAGGCTCCTCTTAGTCAAGAAACAGCATTCAGCTGCTAAATTGAGAGCACGCCTCTGGGAGCAAATGATACAAACCACCACAGTGTGTCATGAGCCTGGAACTGAGCATTGCATCTTGAAATCCACAGGACCACGCTCAGTACAACTGGAGGAAACCTCTGTCACCCGAAGCCAAGATCAGTTTTCCCTCAGTCATTCCTGACAGAAGTTTGTCCACTCTGTTCTTAAAAATCTTCTTTGGTTGGAGATTTCAAGTCTTCCCCAACCCATCCTGAAGTGCATGCCCATAACTTGTAGTGCTACTCAACATGGATACAGAGAATAAAAGAGTCTGTTCCTTTCCATGGTAGTCTTCCCTAGATTAAAAATCCGATCAGGGTTCCCCTCAGCCCATTTTTCACTGGACTGTCCCTCAGTCCTCGTTTCTTCCCTTGAGTGTCTCATTTCCTGGAGTTCTTGTGTCTCTTTCTGTGCTTTGGGCTCTCTCCTGTGGTCTCTCTCCTTCCTTGCCCACAGTGCTCAAAAGGCATTGGTCTGTGCTGCCCTAAGAAGTCAATGTAGGGGATGGGTTTTGTGCTCTGCACTGTACAGCCCTGTGCTTGCCCTTCTCACACTCGTGTACCCTCGTCCCTGGTCTTTACCTGCCTGATGATCCAGGTCTTTTGGCACAGAACAGCTGCAGAACACTCTGCTCTGTACATTCTGTAAGTGCAATAGGCCATTCCTGACTAATTCTCCCTGGGTTTGTTTCTGTAACTGTCCTCACATCATCAGTTCTTTTTAAGAATAATTTCCAGCTGTAACCCTGCTCTGCTGCATTCATGTGTCCTTTTTCAGTTTCATCTCTTAGTAAATGAAATAATTTTCTACTCCACTTTGTAAAGGACACATAGAAGACAAGGTGACACATGGAGACCTTCTCTCTCAGTGTGCCTTTCTAAGCATTTTGCAGCACCTTGGGCAGTTTCATACAGACCATGTTCTCCCAAAAAACTTTTGAGAATGTCAAGTCAGACAGTGTCAACAGCCTCATTAAACAGAAGATAGATGACATGTACAGCTTATTCCCTATCCACAAGTGTCACAGAAGGATTAGATTTGACACATGCATAATGTCTGGTGTTTATTTCTTTTCCCTAATTTGCTTCAGTATTTGTTTTTTGGCTCAATTAGTTGTCCAAGTACTTTTCTGGAAATGGAAGTTAAACTAGATGCTCCATAATTTCCCTTTTTCAAAACCAGATATTCTGTTTACCATTTTTGAAAGCCTTAAGGAGTGTTACATCTCCATGCCTGCCTCATGTCTTTAAAAATCTGTTTAAGTTGCCAGTACCTCCTAGAACATTGCAACAGATGTTTATCTCCCAGTTATTGCGCAGAAGGCAGAATTATACTCATTTGTACCTTGACTGATTATTTCCAAGACTACTCCTTCCTGGGTGGTTGGCCCAGCAGGCCTGTGACAGCTGCTTAGGGACATGTTTTGCACAAAGGGGTGTCACCTGAAATGAAACACACCGATGAGACACAGAGGACAGCTCTGGGAATTGCTGACCAGAGGCTGGAACTTTTGTGATTCCCTATTAAGAAAGAAGTTAAGTATTCCCACAGTGTAGATGCTGTTGGAAGGGTGGTGTAAGAGTCAGTATTTACAGTGTGGGGAAGTTTGTAGAACCTGGCCCTGTCCACTGCAAATCCTGATGTTTCTGTGCATGGCACGGGTGCTGCTCTCAAAGAAACACAACAATGGTTTATCGTAGAATCACAGTTGGAAAAGTCTCTAAGATGATCAAGTCCAACTGTTAACCCAGCACTCCCAAGCCCACCCATGTCCTCAGTACCACATCCGCAGGTCTTTTAAATCCCTCCAGGGAAGGCAACTCCATCACTGCCCTGGGCAACCTGTTCCAATGTTTTACAACCCTTTCAGTGAAGAAATTTTCCCTAATATCCGATCTAAACCTCTCATGAGGCAACTTGAGGCTGTTTCCTCTCATTCTGTCGCTTGTTACCTGGGAGATCAACTCCCCCAGCTCCACCCTCCTGTCAGGGAGTTGTCGACAGTGAGAAGGTCCCCCCTGAGGAAGGAAGAATATGGATTTTACACACCTATACTCTTCAAGGTCCCACTGCCCCCTCACAGGAAAGAAGCAGGTGAGGTGGGTGGCAGTATCAGAGAAAGAGAAGGAGCAGGTGCCTAAAGCATCTCTAGTAAGAGCATGAAAACCACAGATGACCGGAAATGGGAGAGTCCAGCAGTGACATCTCTGTCTCACCCAGGAATATGGTCCTGGTTTCTTCTTCTTCCCAGCTGAGTTACATCTTGGGAAGCATCAAAATTCCGCTTTCAGACCCTGTGCTGGCTATACTGCAGTCTTTGGGAAAGATCAAGGCAGTGGAAAACAGAGGCTGGCACGTCTCCTTCCTGGCTGCCGAGAACCAGCCTGGACTCCTTTCAGGCTGTGAGCAGAAACACCTCCAGCACTGAGTGCCCTTCCACTGTTCCTGGTCCCCTTCACTCAGCCTTGGGCAGCTGCCTGCCAGCATCCATCCTGCTGGAGAGAAAATGGGGAAAAGCCTGGAGATAGCACACATGCTTATCAGACGGAAAGCTCACACCTGCACAGACTGCAGCTCCCAGCACACAGTGTAACCCCGCAGTGACTGCATCAACGAGCCAGAGTCGACACAGGAATAGTGTTATGGAAGTTGTGGGTGCAGGTCAGTTTGTTAACCATATATAGCATAACCCGCTACAGCTGACTGAGAGCATTTTAATTACTTTGAGTTTGTTTCCGTAAAAATAGAAGAAATCTGTAGTTTAATCTTTAATTCACTCAGAATAAAATAAAAAAAAAAAAAAGCTTGCTTCTTTGTTTCTCCCCAACAGTTCACAGTTCATCCTTTGCAATGTGTACAAAACCAAAACAAAGGGGAATGTTACCTTGCTCAGATGAAATCTGTCTTCAGGTCTTAATTTATTTCTTTCTTTGTTTTGTTTTACAAATCTTCCCTCTCCCATCAGTTCAGGAATGCTGTCTAGGCAATAATCTCTCCTGTATCTCCTTCTCACAGATGCTGTTTAGCCACTTCCCCCTTTTGGTCCCCGGAGTACCTGTGAAGAGCTCAGTTCCACAAGACCTTCCCCTTTCTCTTTTTGTACAAAAAACCCCCACCCAAACTCCAGCTCAGGTAAACCTATGGCCAGCTTCACTTTTCCTAAACTGTTTCCATTTTCCACATCTCTGCAATCATCTGTTTTCTGTGAAAGACATCTCTCCCACCCTCTGGGTAGAAGCACCTAAAGCACAGGAACAGGGAACCACCAGCAATGGAAGAGCAATTAGGGGTGTGACGGTATGAAGGTATCTAACACAGAGAGAAAGCCAAGCCTCTCCAGCCCAAGAAGGGTATTAGTCCATGGGACAGACTGACAGGATAAATGTGCCCCTGAGTTCAGCCCATCCCATGACACCCGGAGTGGTGGGTGCTGGGGACTGTGTGTCAGTGCAGGTCTGGCTGTGACCGCAGCTCGGTCTCCTCACAAAGGAGGACAGAATGAGCAAAACTGTCTAACTCTGAACTCTGTCACTGAGGCACACAGCCTCTATCTCTGATCTTGGAGGTCTAGTTGTAAGAGAACCCCTTTTCTGCGCTTTTCACCTTCTCCAGACACTTTGACTTTCACTTGCTTTGAGCTGCTGTGACTCTGCTGGTTCATTTCCTGAATAAAACTTTCTGTTTCTGCTCTGCAAGAAAACAGCAGCATTAGATGGTCACCCGAGAAATGCAGCTGCGTTTCCTAGGACTCATATAGGATCTCCCCTCCAGGTCCTTCAGCAGGAGGGGGAAGTCAGGGATCATTCATCAGGGGTCATTCATTCTCAGCTGTTGGCACAGTGTTGGCTGGAAGAACAGGGCTGGAAATCTGAATATTTTTCATTTTTCTTCTTTTCCTCTTCCCCTTTTCTCACTGACAAATGGCAATGGCTAAGGTTCACATTGCTCTTAGGATCTTCCTATACTCAGAGCAGGCATGAGAGTGGGATTTCTTGGAGCAAAAGTGGAATGTTGCCATGGCACCTCTCTTAGACAACAGAGGGGAGGCCTCAAGCAGCCCTGCCAGAGACACACCAAAGTGTCCTGCCCCACAGCAGGGCTTTTTATTCCATGTCAGCAAAGAATTTACTAACTTCATAGTACTTTCTGCTCATTTATCATCCCCAGTTGCTTAGACTTGGCACCATCAGTTCCCTTTCTGCCCATAGTCCTATCATATACCCCTTGTCACAGAGAAGCCCCAGGTGCCAGAGGGATTTCAGCCTTCCAGAGGGGCAGGAAAGGGGAGCAGGAGCATCTGATTTTTACACAGTGCCGTGTTGGATGTTCTGATCTGGTAAAACCTCACTGACTGGGCTGCAGGGGAAAGGCTGTTTGCCTCATCCTGGCTCCTGTCCTTGGGGCACATGAAGCCCTGGGGAGTATGAGGAGAGGAGGAGAGACCATGGGGATGGGAAAAGAGGGATGGGACACTGATGGATGCTGGAGCAGACATAGGGAATTCCTGAGGAGCACAGAGCAGACACAAGAGCAATCAAAGGTGATGAGAATAAAGGGGTTTTTCTCTGGTCCCAGAGGAGACTGTGCAGAGCTTGGTGCCACTAAGGGAGGCACTGAAGGATTGAGTGTCAGAGGATGCTATGTCTGCAAAGACACTGTGAACAGTGAACAGTGTATCGGGATCTTTTCAGACTTGTAGGGTTTTTTTCTTTGAAAACCCAAGTTGTCTGTAATCAAAGACATCTCAGCTGAAGCTCTCTTCTAGGATGGGGTAAGATTTGGGTTTTATGGTTCTTGAAAATCACAGACCAAACTGGACAGCAGCCATGGGGCATCTAAAAGGAAGGAACAAGGCCATGAGGATGATGATCAGATTATTGCCCTGCTAAGTGAAGAAGGACCTTGATAGATGGTCCTGCACAGATACAACCACCTGGGAAGACCAGCCAGCAAATCCTCAAGGGGCCCAGCAGCAGCAAGGTCCCAGAGTCAATGGGAGCAGCATAAAGACTTCACCCAATAGAAGGACTTATCCGAGATGGTCCTTGCTGGGGCAAAACCCCAGAGTAGGATTCTGTGCAACACTGAGGGGTTGGTGTCCTGGGGCACTAGGGGAAGGGCTGCCAAGGACCAGGAGCTTGAGAAGCTGGTGACAGAGTCATTCTGGATAACCTTTGCTTGTGGATGGCTCATTCCCAGCTTAGCTTGAGGTGTGGCAACGAGCCAGGGGGACATGTCTGTGACTCTCTGCTGTCATGAGTTCATGGTATATGAGAGCAAGGCGGGATCCAGACATTTTCCCCTGCTTTCCAAGGAGGAGGAGAATCAGTGACAGCCCACAATCCCTAATTCACCTGGTGACACCTCAGGAGCACAAAACACCCACAGCCCATCTCATGTTGGGTTTAAGGGCTGCCAAGAGCTCAATCAGAGCAAGGCCACCAGAGGCCTTGGCAGTGCTGGGCTCCTGTGTCTGGAGCAGCCCAGAGGACACAAGCAGACACACTGGAAGCCATGGGATACCCTGGCAGCCGACCAGTCACTAGTACATCCAAATAATGTCTGGGTTTCCTTTGAAATTAATAAAAACTGGTGCATTTCCATGAAACATTTTGATGTCTATGAATCAGCATTTTCCAATAAAATGTTTCATCAGAAAATTCCCAGTGAGATCCAGCCCTGATAAGGTCCGGAGCGTTGGCTGCAGTCCAGACAAGCCTCAGCCGTGGGGCAGCTGTGGAGAATGATTTTCTGGGCAATGACGATCGCTCCTGACCTTTCCTGCAGTGTGACTGTGTGGCCTGGGCATCTGAAATGTTATTTATAGGCAGGAGCAGCAAGTGCTGTGGAGACAGTCTCCAGCAGGCCCTCGAGGCAGGGAGCTGCAGCTGGACAGGCAAGAACTGCTGGAGAGGAGTTTGTCCAGTGGAAAAGCCACTTTACAGAAACATGAATAGAAACAAACTCCCTTTTGGAGATAAATCATTCCTGCTGGGGGCGTGGATCTGTGCGTGTGCTTCTATATGGCCCAGCAATGCTGCTGGCTGTGTGAAACCACTAATAACAGTGGGGTGATCTCCTCCTCTCATTCCTCTCCTCAAGCTGCTGCCAGAGGAAGATCTGTTACAGCGCAGGGAGGCTCTGGTTTCACTGGGTGTCTCCAGCTCTATGTAAATGTATTTTCATACATCTCAAACAGTAAGATTTGTCGGGGACAGGTTGGTGGTATGTGACTGTAGGGCCCATATCATAGAGGAATGGAGTACTTTGGTTTCACCTGGAGCAATGAAATGAAATTACTCCCTCTCAGAGCTGTCTGCAGAGGGTTTCTTGGAGCTTCTGAGCTCTCTAAAGGCAATTGTCTGTATTGGCCCAAGATGCAGAGTGGTGCTGAGGACAAAATGGGCAGTCTCAGGACATTCAGTTGCTCCGGTTTGCTTCAGGAAAAAAAAAAATTAGCCAGATCAGTTTTTCCTAAACAAAACATTCAAATTTTCATCCTACTAAGAAGTTAGGGCTGGCATTCCCAGATCTTCAATTAATTACCTGCATTCTGAAGAAGTAATTTTCTGCTTCTGACTCTGCTTCTTTTCTTGTAAAATGAGGTCATTCCAATGTCCCTGCTGCTCCAAATTCTTGACACTTGCTGATGGATTTCTCTCCTTCTGTACAATAACACAAAAATAAAAAAGAAACCAAGGTATACTTTCTGCCCAGGTCCCCTTCAAGCACCTGTCCAGAAGCCTCTGTGGACTGGTGGTACGTAATTCCAAGCAAACACCTTGTTTCGGCATAAACTATAACCCAACTGGTGTGTGGGTGCTTTGAGGGTGAGGTGGTAATGAACCACCAAAAGCTAAAGAAGAAGGGACTCTGCCAGAAATTCTTACTTTATCTGAGCAAGCACCCCAAGAGGCTGAAAATGTCCTGAGGAGAAGAGACACCTCAGAGTACATCCATCTGCATCCTTGAGAGAGCCATCGCTGTATCCAGCAGGACCTATAACGGCAGAGCATCCGAAGAGGTGCCTGGAGACTATCCTCTCTTCTTCACAGCATGTGCAGGGCTTTCTCTCTCACCAAGACTGATGTGGACACACTATTGGATCTGCTGTATCCTGAAGAGTCAAGGGTGGCCTTTTACTGAACTGTTGTCTGAGACCAAAAGGGAGGGGTCAGAGGAGGGAGTCAGAGGCTACAGTGGGATCCTCTCTGGAATGCAGGTGTGTAACAGAGGCTTGTGATGGACTGTCCCAACACTCAGGAAATTCCATGCTACAGTCTTAGGCTGAAAAAAGACAGAACAGTATGAAAACCTGATACTTGTGGCTCAGACTTGAGGCTTTTGACAGCTATTTCATGCAGCACATCACAGCCTGGAGAAAGGGTTATCCAAAAGATTCCAGTTCAATAGTGAGATGTCAGTAGTCAGCTGTTATCCAAAACCAGCTCAGAAATCTCCCTGGGAAATGTGCTGAACTGATGACTTTTGAAATAATAAATCCTGGCTCTTTTAAAGCATAGACAGAGATGTCTGACTGTCTTCACTTTCTCTTGGCTTCTCCCTGCACACTGAAAAGCAGCTCTGGGTAATTCACAGGTACAAGTAGGCAGTGCATTAAGTTCTGGGAACTTTGGGATATACAAGTTATCACACTCTTATGCAAAGTTGCATTCCAGCTCTAATCAGAATGTAAGAGTCAAACACCACTGCTTTAAGCCTGTGCATAATTGTACCTCAGAAAATAACAGGAAGGGATTATATGTCCTTGAAAGAAAATTCTGCTTATTCAAAACAGGGAACAAATCCTTTATTCTAAGCTTTAATGTCAGAGGCAGTGCAGAGACAGATTTATATCTGTCTGATGCAAAGCTATGACAATACGGATATTAATGGGTTTACTTCAGAGACACTTCTGTTTGTGTGTGTGCTCTCTGAGTCCCCTCTGGTAAAGAGAAATGTTTATTCTGACAGCATATATTGTGTTTCCAAGATGGACTGATTCGGGATTTCATTCAGCAGTGGAGACTTGGGGCAAATTATTAGTTTAAACATTACAGATAGACTTTCATTCTTTAAGTTGTACTTCTACTCATGTAAATCAGCAGTAAGACAAGTACACCAATCCTGTTACAATTCTTTCAATTTAATAATTTTTTTTGTTTGATACCTGGAAACCACCTTGAAATACACTCTCATTGCAACAGTGCCTTTTGACAGAGATTTCGAGAAACTCAAGAATAAAATGGTGGAAGTACCTTGAAAATTGTATCATATTCCTTGAGTATCTACTCCGAGCACTGAGCAAAATTTTCCAAGGGAGCAAGTGTACACTGAAGAGAAATGGCTGCTTCTTTCACAGACCTGCTCCTTCCTATCCATACCACGGATATCAACATGTATATCAACATCCATGGCCATTGGGAACCTGCCAAATCTCACCTAGATGAGATTCTTTCCCTTGGAAAGAAAACATCTGGGTTCTTTGCTCTTGTGAGGTGCAGCAGTGCCTGGGTGGTGTGGATCCCCTTTGTCAGAGGAGGTCCAGGACCTCTGGCTGATATTGGGTCTATTAATTGCCAAGCCTTTGCTGCCCAGCGACACTGCTCTTGCACCCCTTCAGAAGCACAGCACAGAGAAGACCCTCCCATGTTTTCCCTGCCCTATTGCACCTGAAAAGGAGACTCTATTCCCCATGGTGCCCTTGCAAGGTGCTGCTGCTGCCAGTGGACAGACTGGGTGACCTCAGCCCACGGAGAGAGCAGCTGATCCCATCTCTGCTGTGCACACAGGGCAGGGGAGGCACCAGGGACAGGCAGCTGAAGCCTTGAAGAAGCTTTGGGCAGAACTGGGACCTGAGCAGGGAGAAGTGGGAGACAGGATGGTACAGACACAGGGAGCCTGTGACTTCTGTGATTGCTTTTTTCTCCATGAAATACCGGCTTCTTCAGTCTCCCCTCAATGACAGTGATGCAGCAGAACTGCAGCTTATACCATAATCATTTAAGTCATGATTGATGGAACTTGGCACAGAAAGTACTGGTCACACCTAAGTTGATGTGACCAATGTGTATTAACTCCCTATGCATCCTCCCTGGACTGAGAGACAAAAACTCCTGTATTCAATGGCAGCGAGAGGAGATTGTGGAAAATACTTTTCCACTGATAGGCAACTTGGACTAACTCTTGTTCATCTTTGAGAGCTATGCAATGACTCTTTGGCTTTTTTATTATCCCTAATATTTCTGCTGCTGTTTCTTGCCCTCTCCTTCTTCCCAGCATTTTTTCTTTGAGAAGGAGCAATAACTTGAATAATTCATATTCAAGTTGATAGGCTCCATCATTTCAGAAATGTCACCCTCTGCAGTGTTGTCTCTCCACCCCACTGGAGTCAGAGATGGGCCCTGGCTATCTGATTCTAGCACAACAAAACAAATATGCTGGCCCAATGATCTTCTGACCATATATAGGCTGAAATAGCCTTTTGGAAGATATGGTTGATATCTGTGATCAGCACAGGGCAATTAGGAACCATTATGAAACAAGCATCTTACCAGTAATTTATTGGTCAGTCTCAAACTCTTTCCTCATGTGGGCAGGGTGTCATTTTCAAGAGCACCTCCTGCTCAGGAAAGGCAGTGAATTAATTTTTATAGAAGATGTGATGGGCAGGATGTGAAGCTCAGAGCATGAACCTGAGCACAGAGTTATGTCTTGGAAATGCAATGTCCCAAAGGAAAGCACAGAGAAGAGATTCAGCGTTGATGAAGGCCAGGGGGGTTATTGAGCAGACCCAATATATTCCTGCAGTGGCACAATGACATGTACTTTCACATCACCATTTGCATGCACCAGAGAATCACAGAATGGTTTGAGTTGGAAGGGACCTTAAAGCCCATCTCAATCTACCCCTGCCATGGACAGGGACACCTTCCACCAAACCAGGTTGCTCCAAGCCCCGTCCAACCTGGCCTTGGACACTTCCAGGGATGGGGCAGCCACAGCTTCTCTGGGCAGCCTGTGCCATGGCCTCCCCACCCTCACAGGCAAGAATTACACCAGTCCAGTTCTGTTGGATTTGTCAGCTTCTTGCTGAGACATGATTTTGTTTGCCACTGGTGTAGTGGAAAGAGGCAGAAAGGGAATTTCCAAGCCCAAATAAGCTGGATTTGATGGTCTCATAATCATTTTTTAGTAACTGAGCAAAGTGGGCAGCTGATGGTGGCTTCTGGATGTGAAGAGGTTGGAGGAGAGGCAGGAGACCAAACATGACAGGAGCAGTGCAGGCAATAAAAGCAAATGCTGAACTATAGACCTGCCTTTTCTTTGTAGATTCATCTGTTGCTAAGAATAACCTGCCTGGACAATATCCTACAGCATGCTCCAACCTAAGGGGCATTTTGGTCTGACAAATGAAAACTAATAGAGTGAAGTTATTACCATGTGAACATGCAGATTGAAAACATGTGTTGAGTGATTAAAGGCGAAGACTTGATGACAGGCCTGTCCCGGAGATGGTGCATCTTAGGGAGGAGATTTGCTGTTTGGGAAATGCCATATTTTACCATTGAGTTCATTAGTATTTGCCATAAGGAAAACAAAAAAGGTTAACTCCAGCAAAAAAACCTTCATCTCAGATCCTATCGCTGCACACACGATGTTTGCTTTGGAAACTCCTTGCCGGGGTTTCTGTCAGTCTGTTGCTCCATGGATGCTGTCTCATGGACAGTTTAGGATTTCACTCTGCCTGGGCTTGGACTGTGTCCCAGGAGTGTGCTCAGTGTCAGGAATTCAAGCTGGAAAAAGTGTGCATTCTGGAAGATTAGCCACTGAGCACTGTCCCTGCGGAGCTGGGCAGGCCAGTGCACACCGGGGCTGCCGCGGGCACTGCGGGGCCGTGCCCAGGGAGCAAGTGCTGCTAAACCCACCAGCAACACTGTAGGGAGAGCCCGCAGAGCTCTGAGGAAGTTTTGGTTCAGTACGTGTTTATTATAAATCATTTTCTGCTTGTCTGTTTACAACACTCTGTCTTTCCTTAATGTTTTTAAGGTGATAACAGTCCCTGTGTTTTAGCTCAACAACAACATTTTTATGTGAAAAAATAATTACACATCCTTGCTTTTCATATTTTTGGATATTAACCAGAACTATACGGCCAAACACTTCACCCTAAACATTGAAAATGGAAGAACAAGAACAAATCAGTCACAATGCAGAAACTTTACCGAATTTTGTGACAGTAAGAAGTATATCTGTGACTGGGTGCAACGCATCTGCAGCAGATTAACATTTGACAGTCCTTGTTGGATTTCCATCAAGATACTGCATCAAGAGTTGATACTTATAACCAAGCTGAATCAAGTATTTAGGTCCCACAAACCCCATCAGTATCAGGACAGCACCGCTGAGCCCTGAGCCACAGAACAGGGTCAGAGGAGCCTGCAGGAACACTCCAGCCAGGGAGCTCTCAGGGCATTTCACTGAGATGAAACAGTCTGCAGAAAACTTCCAGCCGGGATAAATTCTTGCTTCACAGATTTCACCAGATGCCACCTTGTTCCCACAGTCCTGCCAGTGCTGCTTTGCAGGCTGGGTTTGTGCTCCCCCATCATATTTAACATCATAAAGAAAGTGTAAAAACCAGTCAGAGAGGGCTCATTCAGATGTGTGGGTCTATTAATTACATCCTGTGAAATGTATCAATTGCTATTAATTGCTGTCTGTCTTGTCTGTGGAGTGCAGTCCTCCCAGCAGTGCTTCTCTTCAGTGACATTGAATTGTACAAAGTTTCAGCTCTGCAACTGGGAAAATCAATACGGGAAGTTGTGCTTATGCACCTCCTCTGTTCTCTGCCCCAAGACCCAGATAAAAGCAGTCTACAAAGAAAAACTGCATGTAGATGGCAGCTGGAGGCTTTGGGGCTCCAGGGAATGGTGGGAATGGGGTCAGACACAGCAATGGGACAGCCAAAAAATTAGAGAGGTCTCTGCAGCCAAACTTCCCCTGCCCTTTGAGAAAGGGCAGAGGGCACAGGGTGGCTGCAGAGACGAGGGCTCTCCCGGAGCATGCCGACATGCCTGCAGGAGGAGGGGGAACCACCACATCCCAGTGAGCAGACAGGCCTGAGCACGGAACAGGTGGCAGTTCTGAGAGGGCAGGGATTCTGTGCAGGGAGGGAACACGAGAGGTTTGCCCAGCGGGTAGAGTTGCCTGTGGCAAGAGCAGAGGCTGCTGCTCTCCCGAGCACTCCCAGGCAGAGTACATTCTCTGGGGGAAGCGTGGGGGTGTCTCCAGAACAGGTTTCAAGTCCCTGTTTGATTTTCATGGCTGCACCCAAAAGCCCGCATGTCGCCCCAGCTGAGGGACACACGGAACTGTGCCCCCCTACAGCCCCAGGGACAGGACAGGGGGCTGCAGTGTGGGAACTGTCCCACTGCACTCACCCTGCTCCCCACAGCAGCATCACTCCCGGGAGCTGGTTGGGAGCAGCAGTGCTGCAGCTCCTGCTTCCTTCCCTGCTGGGCTGCAGAAAGGCTGGCAGAACCCACAGGCATCCCCACGGGATGAAGCCCAGCTCCTTCCCAGAGCCGGTGTGTGTGGGAAGGGCAGAGCTGCACATGCACCTGGACCTGGCTCAACCTGGAACACTCCCTTTCTGCCCGTCTCTGCTGAAATACATAAAACTGGTTTCTGTCTCATGGTATTAATAATCTCTTGAATGTCTTTGTTTAAAGTATTCCAGTGAGAAGTGCTATTTTAAGGCTCCATTGAGTCAGGCGGAATGTGAAACCTCCTCCTGCTGGACACTTCACACTCGGTGCTTATCTGCCTGCACGCTGGTATTTTGTCTAATACAATGTGCAGATTAGTTCCCCTCACAATTTCACTTTCACAATTTACATTTCATGTGTTGGAGCAGCCACAACAATCTACATGAGATCGTGTCCATATGTTCCTGGTGCACAAAACACTGGTGCATTTGTTGAGCATTGTTGTGCTCCGGGAGATGATGAGGGTCGGGTCAGTTCCTGGGAGGTGTTTGCTGGGCAGACCCTGGAGCTGGGCAAGCTGGGCCTGGAGTCATCAAAAAAGTTCAGTTTGCTAACAATTCATCAAGTGGCTACAAACACTGGTTCTTCAGGTTTAGATAACACTCACCTGACTTCCTGCATATTCAGAAAGTACTTCTGGTTTTGAAGTGCCTCTAAGTTAAACTCCCTTCCCTGCTGGCTGAATTGCTGGGGGAGAGGTGCTGCTGTGCACACTCCTGGATGGGACAGAATCTGTGGTGTGGCCCCCAGCACATCAGATTTGGACACTCGGCCTCACCCCTCACAAGAAATGCTTTTCTTTACTTTTTTAAACCTGTGCTGTTTTAGTGTGTTTGTGGACTGAAGCTCCATTCAGAAATGCAGAGAAGGGAATCCCTTTGGCTAAAAAAACCAAAAAATCCAAAAAACAAAACAAAACAAACAAAAAACCCCCACAATCAAACAAAAAAAAAAGCCACTACTGAAAAGGAAATCTTTTTATTAAGTTTGCAATAGAAGCTGAGAATAAAAAAATCTGTCCAAAGAATGGTCCAGGGTGTAGTTTTTGTAGATCACACCTTCATAAGATGCAACAAGGGGAGGTGACTCTCAGAGTAAGTGCTGTTGGAACTGTGAAACAGTTTGCGTAATATGAACATAAAGAAAAAACTGGGTGTTATCAGTGAGACGGACAGGGGATATGCATAAGTGTTGCACAAAAAACTCAGAAATTCATGAGTATAGAAATAATGCAAATGTTTTAATTCCTTGTTCTGGCTCTGCAGGGACTGTAGCAATAGTGTAGCATGGCCATAGCCAAGAGAGATGAGGGCATAGGGAGGTTCAGCACTCAGCAAGTTTATCTCAGCCCAGTTCTCCATAGTGGCCTCGTGTCCTGTTTGCCCTCCTCCTGGGGCAGAACTAAGTCAGACACTAAATCTGAGGATGGGGGCAGGAAGGTTCATCTTCCTTTCTGCTCTTTGTCACAAGTTTACTTGAAAAGAAGCAGGAAACATGGCCAAAACAGAAATAAGGGCTCCCACCTGCAGCCTACTCCTCCAGGTCTGAGAGCAGCACCTGGAAGCCATCCTGGTCCTGGTGAGGACAGGCTGCACTGCGCTTTCTCCAGGGTCCATTGCGTTGAGCAGGAATCCTCCATGGCAGCAGTGCAATGATTCTCTGGGCAAGAGCTGAAACTCTGGAGTTGATCCTGCCATGGGGAGTGTCCAGACAGGGTGATCCCAGCAGCAGAGCTGTGCAGAGCTGAGACAGCCTGGTTGGGAGCTCCCCTCTGCAGGGAAAAACAAACCCATTTTGGAGAGGAGAGGAGAGGCTTGCTGAGCACAGGGCATGTTACCCCTGGATATCAACAAAACATGTTTCTGCTTTACCCTTTGCAACCTCACTTATAAATACCATGATCTCTGCTTTACTTGCAACCCAGAAGAACAAAGTTGATTTATTTTTGTTCTTTCAACTGTGGCTAATAATAAAGTGTGAACTCCCTGTGAAGCTGAGCTCTGTACCAGGGCTCTGCTGTCATGAGGTCAGTGACTCCAAACACAGGGAGATGGGAACACACTGAAGGTGTTGTCGAGAAATTTTTTGCACCAGTTGCAAGAGCCAGTGTGAGACTGGCAACAGCTTTGTTTGAAGACTCTGGGCTCCTTTGGCAGGTGGCAGCTGGTGCCTCTTTTTTTTAAGTGGCACAGGGAGCTCAAAATGATTTACAAGGCAGGAACAACAACATGCCAGTGACACTTTTGACGCACATTTTTTTCCTCCAAATCATTTTCAAGTATTTTGCTGTAGGAGCTGGAGCTCTGCTGAGGAACACTGGCTCAGCCCTGCATTTCTCCCGTTTATGGTACCCCACGCACAGGCAGTAAATACCTCCACTCATTGGTGCTGTAGTTCCCATGCCATCACAGGGCTGCCCTTGTAGAGGTCCAATCCATGCCTCTGGCCTGGCAGGCTTTCATAAATCACAGGACTTCACATCCTGCCCCTCAGGCATCACATACTCCCCGTAAACAAGGACTTTCAGTTCTGGCCTGGAGCTCCTTAACTGTGACTCTGTTGGAAAACTCAGCAAGATGGGGAGGACTGCATTAAAAAAAGGTAAAAAACAACCTAATACTCCTAGGCATGACATGGAAGAGAAATTAATATTTAAAATGCATATATGATGTAATGGGACTTAAAATAAACTGTATCCTGGAAAAAAGAGATTAACTGCTTAAGGCAAACTAATGAAAAGGTCACTTGGACAATACTTGCAAAGCACTCCCTGTACTGCATCATGGACTTATCGGTTCTGTTTGACAGGGACTCACACATGATCCCAAGCACTTATCTCTGTTTTATAGTTTATGAAAAATTGATTGACTCCTTTTGCCCAAGAATTTGTGTTAAATAAGAAATAAAACATTGTTTATGGGCAACTTTCTCTTCTCATAATCAGCAGGGGCCAGTTTTGTAAGAACAGGGCATCAAATCTTAATACAGCAAAGTGCCTGCGTATTTGACATGGCAAAGTGAACTCTTCTGTTATTATCTCAGCTGGATCAGTTCCTAAAGCTAAAGAGAAACAGCAGTGAACATTTTCCATTCTTTCTGCCTTTAACCAGCTTCCCGCACCCTCTGGCACTGATCACATCCTGTCTAGGTAGTGCCACTCATCTCAGTACTGACACTGGGATGGGTAGAGTGGACATGTCCATCCCCGGCACTGAGATGTCTGAGTTCCTGTCTGCCAGGCTGTGGAGTGCAATGTGTGTTTGGCTGCCCAGTGATTCCCTGGCAGAGCAATCCTCTGCCCAGCCACCCTCAGATGTCTCCCAGATAAAGGATATTAGTGATGCCCAGTGTGGTGAGATAACACTGGGCTGGTGTACAGCACTGTCACTGGATTTGGAAGCTGGGTGGGGATCACAGAGGTGGGCCTAAAGGGGGACTGTTTATGTGCTTAAAATTTCTACCAGCATCAGTTATATTATGCCTAGTACATCAGACACAACTATTGTATAACAACACACAAGAGAGACTCAAAGCTCTCATGACAATCCCTGAGCTGCATTGCTGGAGGTGAGGACCACAGTCTAGGAAGGTGTTCTCATCTCCTTCCACAGGCATCTGCTATGGACCACTGCCATTGTTGGCTAGAGCGGCTGTAGTCACCCATCTGTATCTGTCTTTTTGATTCCCTTCAGCTGATCATAGTTGGACTTCAAGGTTCTGCCATGTCCCAGAACAGGCAGGGTGCACGGACACTTCCTGGACTGGCTGCCCCTGACCTCTAGGATGGCTGTGGAAGGGAGTTGCATCCTAAACAGTGCTTGTTCTGCGATGTTGTCCTTTACCTTGGCTCTGCAGGGCCAAAAATAGGCTATAGGGAGAGCTGTGCTAACATCCTTCCTCTGCCCAGGCTCAGCACTGAGGGGCTGAGCAGCTGCAAAGGACCTGGGAGCTGTGGTCGATGCCAGGTTGGACATGCCCCAGTGGGGCACCCTTCTGTGAACAAGACAAAGCACTTGCAGGAAGAGCTTGGCAAGGCATTGAGGGCCTTCACTGCATTTCTCTGCTCCTTACTGATGGAAACACCCCAGGAGGAGCTTTTTCCATGCTGTGTCCCCTGCTGACTGTGGATGAGAAAAACTCAAGTGAGGTGGAAGGAGTTGGACTTGTTTTATCTGGCAAGAAGGAGGCTCAGAGGGAATCAAACAGAGACAAAGGTGATGTTTCCAGCTCTTCTCAGGAACGGGAGACAACATAGCAAATGTCAAAAGCCACTCTTGGTGGAGGTTCAAAATGGACTTCAGAAGAACTCCAGCAAGAGAGCAATGCAGCACTAGGACAGATCACCCAAAGAGACTATGGGCTCTCCATCCCCGGGAGTCCTGAAGATTCAAGCCATAGCTGACCTGATCTGGTTTTGCTGCTAATTCCCATTTTGGGAAGAGCGTGGACGGCAGGCTCTGACAACGTCTTCCTGTTGACAGACCTATGGTTCTGTGATTCTTTTCTCCACTGTATTTCAGAGGTGCTGGTACAACAGTAGTATGGAGAAGACATAGGAGGATTGCTCCTTTTAAAAACACTTTTATTATTCATAAAAAAAGGACTTGCAATCAGCAAACCTTCGCAGCAGACTGCACCTGCTTTTCTCCACTGGAGTTGTATTCATACGAGATTTCCTTGAGCATTTCCTTGCTTTTCGGCAATGCACACAGCTGCAGGGTGGGAATGCTTGTTGACCTCCTCTAGAGCAGAGCATGCGCTCTGTCTCAGGGAGATGGAGCCTGTTGTTCTTACTTCAAAACAGGACACACACATATTCTGTGGGTGCTGGGAATATGTCCCCTGAAAGGGATGTTACACAGTCATTATTCCTAAAGATGGTTTTATTTTCCCAAATAAAGTGTCATAAAACCTTCAAAAATTTGAAATATCACTCAAATGTTGTGTGCTGTGTGGTGCTACAGCCAGTGCTGGGCAGAAAGTGTTAGATCTCACAGTCCCAGAGGCTGAAGTTTATAGATCCAGTCAGTCCTCCAGAGATTCATGCTTTAAGCTGGGAGGTATGAGAAAAGAAGTTGCTGCTTCAGGGTATTGCATAGGGGCAACACCAAGACTCAGCTTCAGGCTGTTCATAACAGGCTCTGTCCTATCTTTGAAGCTAAAACTGCTGTTAAAACCTGGTCTGAAGTGTGTTGGGAACTGACTTAGGCCCAAGTCTCCTCTCTCAGCTTTTGCAGTCCATGGATGTGAGAGAGCCCACTTAGCTGCAGAGCCTCTCTCATACCTCCAACAAGTCTGTGCCTGACACTGAGCCACGAGTGGAAAACCCATGTCCAGGTGTGTGGGGTTTCACCCATTTCCACCAGCATCATTGCGATCGGCATGGACAAGTGGCTACTGCAGCAGCCTTTTCTTAGGCTGGGCACACACTGAGCAGAGCAGGAGGAAAGGCCAAAACCACTGGGAAACCATGCCCTCCCCAGGGACAATGTCAAACTGAGGGAGCTGGGCACAAGGACCAGAGGGACGTGTCACAGGTGGGCTTTGAGTGGTAACATGTGAATGGGCAGAGGGGTGACAGCAACATGCACTGCCACATGAGCACTGTGGGGCAGTGGTTTCATACTGCCAGAGCAGAGGATAATCCTGAGAGCAGCTGTGCAGCCTGAACAGAGGAGGACTCTGTCAGAAATGGTGTCTTGGATGGAGAATACACTCCAAATTGTGCTGAACTCACATCCTGTTTGCTGGACTGCCTCAGGCTCTGCTGGATGAGAACAATTCTGGAGCAAGGAGTTGTTCTGGCTTCCCCTAACAAAAAAGCTCCTGCCTCCTGTGACCTGGGACATCCTAGTTGGGCTGTGGGTGTCCCCTCAGCCCAGGGCTGAGGCCGCCTGCTCAGAGCAGCATGGAGCTGCTCCTTGTTGTAACTGCCTCACAGGATTTCATGCTGTGATGTCCCTTTCGCAACACCTTTCACCAATGATAAATTCTCCCACAAACAGAGAGAAAGTGACCCAGAAACATCATTACACATAAACCCCTCAATTATACAAAGTCCTGAAAACATCAGATAAGACCATAACAGAGAAAAGGTCACAGCAACACCAGCTCTATCGTGAATAGCAGCAACAAGTAGCAGCCAGTGCCTGATTCAGTCTAAGGCTAGAAAGATGAAAAGACAGAAATGTTGTTGGCTTTAATCCTTTTGTAGTGAGTTCCAGGCAGCTGTCAACTGCTGAACATTCGAACAACCAGGGCCTCCCAAAGGGAAATAACATCTTCGGAATGGCCAGGCTCAAGAAAACACCACATCTTAGATGATGCATTGATGGGGAAAAATAAATTGAGAAGAGAATTTGGTGCTTTGCCGAGCAATGTCCTGCAGATAAGCTTGTACCAGTTCTTCAGTCACGCACTAATGATCTTCAGTTGATTATATGTTATAAATCACTCTGATGGATACAGAAAAGGGTAATAAATGAATAAATAAATAGCAAACGCTCTGTGGCTAGTGCTGATCATAGAAAGATGAATTAATCATAAATGCTGTTTCCAAAGGCTATGACACGAATGAGCATTCCTTTGATATCAGCCATGCTCTTCTTCCCACCAACTTGTTCTCAAATAAACATCTCAGTAAATATTTGTCTCCTTGCTCCAGAACTGCAAATAAAATGAGAAAGGCCACATCCCTTCTTAGCCCACAGAGGGCAATTTCCTGAGTCTGGTGCTAGATTCCAGGTTAGGATTCACTTCAGCTCAACTGGTTAGCTTCTAGCTTGCCATGTCAGTCTAGACTGGGCTCTCTGGGCTCCCTTCAGAGCTGCCTTTCTGATTTGCTACCCTCCTGTATGTGCAATCTCTTTTATCATGGCTTCAACCTCTGATGTCCCACGCTGGTGCTCTCTGCCCTAGAAGGTGTCCCAGGAAGTTGTGATGCCTCACTGCAGCACTGCCTGCACCAGGGTCCTTCCTGGTGAAGTGATTTCCATCACAGCACAGAGCTGCATCCCCAGCTCCCCTGGGATGGTGCTCCAAGGTTCAGGTTCCCTGACCATCTGCAGGGAAAAGGGTTTCTTTGCTGCACTGTACTCTGCCCTGCACCAGTGAGTCACACAGGACTCAGTGGGGCAGGAATGAGCCCCTCTGGGATGCAGGGATGAGCCACTCTGGAATGCACGGATGGCTCTGTTGGACTTAGGACAAGCCTTTCTAACAGATTCAGGGCTGACTTCTCGATCTGCTGCTGTATGACTGCAAACCCCACTTTAATTCTCTGCCTGCTCCCCTTCCTAGGTGAAGCCCATTCATTATTTTTAACAGTATTCATAACTCTTCTTTATCTCCAAGCCCTGCTGTTCCTCCTGCACAGGCTTATGACGTGACTGCATGCACTGTCTCCTGGTAAATTGCCTGAGCACAAACTATCTTGCTGCTCCCTTTCCCTGTTCCCCTCTGCAGCAGGCAGGTGCTCTGAGGAGGCATTTCTGACACATGGCTCTGCAGCTGGTATCTCCTTCCTGCCCTAATAACCTCCATCCCAAACCATCCTGCTTCCTGCAGCAGTGTGTGTGACTTGGCCATCTGTCACCTGCATTTGAACTGCTCAGCCTTGGGAATCTCTTGGCAACTTCAGCCCACAAGCAGCCTGGAATGGGTACCACACCTCGGCCTCTTCTTCAGGTTGTTGCTCCCTGTATCAGTTTCATCTTTACCATATTTGAAGCCCAAATTCTCATATGCCAAAGCCAAAGTATGTCTCCAAGTTGCCCTAGCTTCTAATCAGCTATTTTCCTGAAAGCAATATGGTTCAGGCAATGGGACTGATGCTGCAGATTAATGGTGATCACAGGGTTTGAAATCCTCTACTTGACCCAGAGTGTAAAAACCTGCATGAGCAGTGCCTCTAAGCAGAAAACTTGTGATGCTCTGACAGAAAAATCAATCTGGGGCCCTCGCTATGTGCAGCATTCCCTCTGCTTATCCTCCATGTCAGCAATGAGATCACAGGGATGGATAGTAGCTAATGGGAGACTTTACTGAGCAATCTGAGGCAATCAGCAAGTTCTCAGCTTCCCCTGCTGCTCAATTTTCCTAGATTGGAAATGAAATACGGGTGGCAAAAGAACTGGAAGATGCTTTTAAGTGTGGTTCTGGCCTGCACAAATGGCTCTCTAGTGTGAATATCGCTGTGTATTTTTCTTAATAGGCCCCTCAATTAGTTCTGCTGAGTACAACACAGTGGGAGAACTGTTTTTATCTCCCTGCCTCCAGCCTTGGTTTTAGCTCAGCCAAAGAAGGCTGTCCGCTGTTGTTTCCCAGCACAGGCCTTGAGCCACACAGAACACAGGGATTAGCAGAGCTGCATGAAGAGAGGATGGAGGAGCAGATGCTAATGATCTCTGCTGACAAACACATCCACATCTTCTCTCGCTGGCACCACAGCAGCCAGGCTGTGAGAAACGTGCTGGGCTCCTTCCAGATGAGATGCCACCATCAGTATCAACAGACGTGCAGGACTTTGTGATGCTTGGGCTAAATCCCAGCCTGGGAGACGCCGGCACAATCCCCTCGCTTTGGCTGTGACTCTTGGACAGGAGCAGGGGGTGTCACAGAGCAGCATGTCCATGGGCTGATGGGGAAGGAGTTGGTGATGGGGTTCTGTTTGGTGGATGTAGAACGACCTCTGGGCTGCAAGCACAGCTCTGAAACTGCACTTTGAGGCCTGGAGCAGAGCTGGGTGGGGTAATGCACCTGTTTGTGCAGAGGACAAAAGTGTGCTCTAAGAAATCATTGCAGTTGGGATTGCCCTTATCTGTCCACCTTGAAACAGTGCAGTCCAGAATATATTTCTCTCTGCCCATCCAGGAAAGTGTTTCCACAAACACGTGTTTTATGGTCTGAACTCCAGACTGGACGTGTATTTTCAGGTCCTGGAAGCCTGATTGGTCTTTTTCCAGACCTGAATGGTCTTTTTTCAGACCATCTCATCTGCGTAACCCACAGTGGTTCCAGAGGGCAGGCACCCTGTTCATGAGTGTTAGCATGTGCCTCTTTGCTTTGTTGTTCTCTGAATTACACACACAAACTAATAATAAAGCCACCTCTGTGCTCACTATTGTCTTTCTGGCTGAAAAAAAAAAGACAAAGTAGGGGAAAAAATGGACATATATGAGAAAGAAACAGCTTTAATGAGATTAATATTCAATAATACATAAATGGCTTCACACAGTGAAGTGGAAAGTGTTGCAGGTGTTGGAAAATTATATGACTTCAGTCAAGACTGGAAGGAGTCCAGCTAAACTTAGGTCAGTCTGACAAGTGAATTTTTGAGCTAGTAGTGCAAAGTTTTGCATTCAAAGGAATTATGTTTGCTGCTCTCAAGTGGGAGACCCATGCAAAAGTGTAGTCAAAACAAACCAAAAATGGGCTTACGTTTAGTGCTCCCAAGGTTAGAACCTTAACCTACAGCAGACTTGGGTGAAAGGCTGACATTTACTAACAAGGGTTGGTCACTCACCTCACTTCAGAAGATGATGGCAGGGTGATGGGGCCCTTGCACAGGTTGCCCAGAGAAGCTGTGGCTGCCCCATCCCTGGAAGTGTTCAAGGCCAGGTTGGACGGGGCTTGGAGCAACTTGGGCTGGTGAAAGGTGTCTCTGCCTGTGGCAGGGGAATGGAACTGGATGATCTATAAGGTCCCTTCCAACCCAAACCATTCTATGATTCTATGAAGACAGAAAAGATGGAAACAAGAGCAGACAAGATGGAGAGGCAGAGAGCGTCCAGCCTGAGACAAGGTTGCCATGACATAGTACATAGACACAAATCCTGAGGGACAGCAAAGAGAAACACCAGAACATGCTGAGGTTCCCACTTTGTTCTTTGTTGTCATCATTTGAGTGCTAACACATGTTCAGTGCATTGAGAAGATCACACATCAAAGGTGGATGAGAACTCAGACGCACGCTATACATTTATGTGGAGAAGAAATCTCCTGTGACAAAGCTTCAGAGGATAAATTCGACTTTACCCAACATTATCCTACTTGAGGCATTATCCACCACCAATTTGCAAATGCAATGTAGCCACTTGAGCTATTTGTCTGGTTTTCCTCTGGAAGCTTTATGCTATGTGCAAAATTTCTGCTGTGGGCAGATTCTGGGAGAGCAGATGTGCTCAGGAAGCACTGGAGGTGTGGGTGTATGTGCAGGGCCATGCTCAAGGTCACTCTGGGTGGAATTTGTTTGCCATTACTTAGTGACACTTAGTGGCTTTGCTGCCCATCCTCTGGAGAGGCAGGACATCTGTTTTCTGGACCTGTTGCTAGAGTTTGAATTATCCTTAGAATATTTTGTTGTGGGCATGTTGCTGTTTTCATGGTTTGGCAAGTCAGGAGGAATATCTCTTGTCTTCAAAATTCTGTGAGTTTATCCCTTAGTAGTTCTTCTTCTACTAAGTTTCCCTGAGGAAACTTGTACTTGCAAAGAGCCCTGGGGTCTCTGATTAAGCCCAGGATCCTGGTGCTGCAGCTGGGAGTGCTCAGACTAGTCAGTGGTGAATCAGAAGGACCTCAATGGGTGTCTGAGGTCCTTCATCCAGAACCAGGATGGAGCAGGACAGTGTGTTTTCCTTCTTGGCTTTGCATTCACCTCAGGTGATAGCGGCTTTCCAGTCTCCCTCATCTCACCCAGATGCCTTTAGCTTTGTTCCACCAGGTAGACGTAGACTCCATGGCCCTGTTCTCTGAGGTGTTTCAGCCTGACCAAGGCCCAGGAAATGTCTGTGCTGTCCCTCCTCAGGACTCAACTGTTCCAGTCCACAGCCAGAGGCCAGCGGAGCTTGAAGGTAAACACAGTGCCCCACCAGTAAGTGTGAATCCAATTCCAAATCAGCAGTAAAGGAGAGCATCCATCCTGCCATGGGAGAGGTGGCTCCACAGAGTACAGAAGGTCCTGCAAAGTGCTTTTTTTGGCTGGTCAGTCAAAACTTCCCTTTGCCTAAATTTCCATTGCTTCTGGGCACAGTATGTGCCTTTTTGGAGCACCCCAAATGACCCTTGCTTGCTATCATCAAGTTATTGTTCGATTTAAATGATATTGGAAGCTCCTCCAGCCCCAGCCAGGGAGAAAGAGTTTCCCTCCTTGCCAGGGGACTACGTCATACAACAGTTTGCTGCCAGAACCACTCCATGGGGGCCAGGAGAGAAGCAGGAGGGACATAATGTGCTTTCCACTAGGGAAGCCCATTCTGTCAAGGTCTGCTGGGCTTGCTCCGCTGCTGGCATGGTTGCCTCTCACAAGTTGTACAGGACTTGATAAAGTCAGACAGCTGGATGAAAGAGCATAAATACCCTAAACTTAAACATGCTATTGAGAAGCTGAAGGCAGGAATAAATAACTGCACTCTCGCTTTCATGTTTATCATATAATTGCAACAGGACCATATTTGGAATAAATATTGCAATATTGGAATGCAACATGTGATTGGAGTTTATCTGTTGTCATGTTTTGAATAAATACTCAGAAAACTCCTTATTTCGGATATCCCCCTCTTCTCACTTTTCCACAAAGGAGGTGGAGCCAGGCAGTTTGGACACTGCTCGAGCTGTCTTTCATGTTCTCAAAAGCCCTAACTCTTTCCCTGGAACTGAGCTTAGCACAGTTTGTTGCTGGGAGGCAGGATCCATGCAGGGAGAGCCCGCCCCAGCCAACAGCCAGTCCTGCTCCTCAAACCAGCCCAGGGTGTCCCCTGTCCCGAGGAATGGTCACTTCTGCTCCTTCTCTCCAGAGGCTCTCACAGCACGGCTTTTCCATGACCATGACAAGGGACCAAAGCAAGGCCATGGCAGGAGAGGACCACGGTAGCTGCTTCAACAGGGGAGGGAGGCAGAGCACCCTGGATCGCTCTCTTCGCCACGGACAGGCTCCTGCCTCTGCCTGCCTGTGGTTCCCAGACAGACTTTCTCTGGTATAGGGTCAATTCCAGATCCACCATCTCTCAGGGACACTGGTGTCATTTTGCCCTTTGAGTTTTAATAATGTAAACTATAAGAAGTCCCCAGCACCACCAATCATGATCTGGTGAAGCACAAAAACTTGTCAAAAAAGCTTTGAGAAGGATGTCACAAAAACCAGAGGATCAAGTTAACTACAAAGATATATTTACCCCCAAAGCAGTGTTGTTAACTGAGGTTACAATTATCCTCATTTGTAAGAAGTTCAGTCCTGTTACTGTGTGGAAGAGCACAGGCTGATCTGCACCACCACTGTGGACATACACAGGTGGAGGGCTGATGTTGTCATTGCAAAGGTCTGCTTAAAGAAATTCTGTGTCAGGATAACTGAGCTTGCACACACTGTGGTGGGCATCACCAGCAGTTAGGTAATGTGCTAATGCAAAGCTTTACTTGCCCCTCAGTTCAGGAGGGATATTGAGGGGCTGGAGCAGGTCCAGAGAAGAGCAACAATGCTGGGGAAGGGTCTGGAGCACAAGTGCTGTGAGGAGAGGCTGAGGGAGCTGGGGGGGCTCAGCCTGGAGAGGAGGAGGCTCAGGGGAGACCTCATCACTCTCTACAACTCCCTGACAGGAGGTTGTAGCCAGGTGGGGGTCAGTCTTTTCTCGCAGGCAATTATCAGTAAGACAAGAGGGCTCTGTCTTAAGCTCTGCCAGGGGAGGTTTAGGTTGGATATTAGGAAGAAATTCTTTACAGAGAGGGTAATCAGAGCTTGGAATGGGCTGCCCAGGGAAGTAGTGGATTCACTGTCCCTGGAGGTTAAGATGAGACTGGATATGGCACTTAGTGCCATGGTCTGGGAACCACGGCAGTTTTGGATCAAGAGTTGGACTTGATGATCTCAGAGGTCCTTTCCAACCCAGCTGATTCTGTGATTCTGCGATTCTATGGTGCTGCAGCCAGTGAAATGGTCCAGAGGTGTGCAGAAGCACATGAGCCCTTGACAGGATCCTGTGTGACAGCGCTGCTCCAGGGGTGTCCTACCCAGTTCTGCTGCTTCAGGGTTGTTCCAGCCCTTACAAACGCAGCTGATTAGCACAGTGTTACCTTCTTAGGACAATATGGATTTGATCAGACGTCTTATACAAGGTTATCTTTGCTGTGAAATGCAGTGTTACAAAGTAGAGTTTCCCGTAACATTCTCTTTTTATTTTCCCTTTCACTCTTACTCTTTCTAGATCAGATTTTGGCAGAGAACATTTTGCTTAGTTCCATTTACTTCTAAAAACAAGAGTTCTGCAATTAATTTCATCTTTCTATTGTCTCAGAAATGTTGGTCAACAGGGAGAATAATTCTGGCCTGGATTTCTGGTGTGCATTGGGGTTCAGCACCGTGCTGCCAGCTGACTGCCAGGCATGGAATGCATTAGGAGGGAAACAAAATCTGAGGGTGCGGCGTGTGGAAATGCACGATGACTGCCTTGCACATTCACACAACCACGAGCACACATGTGCACTGATCACTGCCAAGGCTCTCAAACAAACATTCACACCCTTCCATAAGCACAGTCACTCACAATAGGACACACAGGTGTGCTCAGACTGGGAGCACTGGGGCTCCTAGAACCGCTGACACCATGAGCCTCATACCTTCGCACCCATACACCAGCACAGCCCTGCTGCCATGTGCTGCTGCAGTATCTCTTCCTTAATGTTTTGGGCTTCATACAGATGGGCCCCAGGGTACTCTGAGTTCTTGGGGCTGACGGAAATGCCATGTCCCCAGAGCTTGAACCATCAATATTCATGGACCCCAATGTTTGCCAAGCTTCCCACGCTGTAAGAAGCACAAGCTATGGATGAATAAGCAGTTCACAACCTTCTGTCATAAAGGAGGCCTACATGAAAGCTGCAGAGGGAATTTTTACAGAGCATGTATTGACAGGAAAGGGGGAACTGGCTTCACATTGACAGAAAGTAGGTTTAGATTAGATATTACGAAGAAATTCCTGACTGTGAGGATGGTGAGGCCCTGGCACAGGTTGACCAGAGAAGCTGTGGCTGCCCCATCCCTGGAAGTGTCCAAGGCCAGTTTGGATGAGGCTTGGAGCAACCTGGGCTGGTGGAAGGTGCCCCAGTCCATGGCAGGGGGTGGCACTGGATGATCTTTAAGGTCCCTTCCAATCCAGGTCATTCTATGATTCTGTGTTTCTGTGATTCTCTGTCCCACTTCCTGCTGGCTCCATGGTTCCACCCCCATTTGCTTTGTCACTGGGGTACAGAAGTCTCTTGCTCCTTTCTCCTGAGTACCACTGACCCTTTGCCAGATTCTCACATTCTCCCCCTCAGAGGACGCTGCAGATGTGACACAGCCCCCTCTTGCAAGAGGCACTCCTGGGCCTGGGCACAGACCATGCTCGGTATCCTGGTTGCTCTGTGTGCAGGCCAGGGGCATGTGGAGCGTTCATCCTCCTGGGTTATATCAATATTCAAATGCTCCATTTATACAAGTTCTCAAAATTTAGCTGCCTTTTTCTGAAGCTCCATTTTCACCTCTCAAGGGAAGCACTATGAAGAGGGAAGCAGCCAGGGTGGACAGAAAGGATTGTGTCCCTGCTCTGTTTCTTTGTGATCTCCACTGAAAAGGAGCTTCTTCATTGGTGAGGTCCTGCACGGTGCCTCAGCCTCTGCAGGTTCCAGCTGCTCCTAAACACAGTGCTCGTTCGCTCGGAGCAGCTAACGTGGAACAGAGGGTTGAATTTGTTGACACATCTCAGAGAGATCTCACTGATTAATGTGCTGAATCTCAAACACAGGCTAAGAGCATGAAATCCCTAACAGGGGTTTAGATCAGAGATAGCATAACAATACACACAACTTGGAAACATTTTCAAACCATATAATGTCTATATTCTTAGTGTTCCTGACAGTGCTAATGGAATCAGCTAGTTGACAAGATCTCCTCTGTATTCAATTCTCTTTTAAACCTCTCTGCTTTTAAACCTTCTCTGCTTTTAAACCCCTTTTCATGTTGACATGGTTCTTTCAGCATCACATAAGTCTTCCAAGCCTATGGGAACTGGGATGTCGAGCTTGGCGAGTCAGTGTCACTTCTCCCTGCTCTGTGACCAGGGATAAGAGGCTGCAAAGGCTGCCCAGAAGGAGATGCCCTTGCAAAGGGCAGGAAGGAATCAGCTTTACTAGTGGAAAGGAAGGGGATACAGGTCAAGAGGAGGCTGTGAGCTTTGTTTCTCAGCTTTTGT
The DNA here is from genome assembly GCA_013399855.1 of Oxyruncus cristatus. Lineage (NCBI taxonomy): Eukaryota > Metazoa > Chordata > Aves > Passeriformes > Cotingidae > Oxyruncus > Oxyruncus cristatus. The sequence continues at coordinate 65,875 of VXAY01000446.1, read as the reverse complement.
GTGTCTCTGTTCTGCTTCTTCGCAGTGTGGGGAGGGGAATGATGAAATGCTGGTTGAGTGTTTGAGGCAGGTCAGAGAATGCTTATCACTTTGCCTCATCCCACAGGGAAAGGCAGATGAGAGCAGACCATGCAGTGATTCATTAAAAAGCTCTGCTTCCCCCTATCAGAGCCTTACATGGTGTATAGCTTAGGCCTGCTGCCTTAATCCTTAGAAGATGCTGGGTCAGTTTTTCCTGTTCATCTGCCTTCAGCTGCATGTAGTCTCAGCACATTGAGCCACCAAAGTTCCCTGAGCTTCCTGAAGGGGCAAAAGCAAGGCTTCAATTTATCTGATCTCTGTTTCATCCTTTATTTGTAAAGGGAGCAACAAAAGAGGAGATGGAGTCCCTGCCTTTTCCCACCAAGCCCCACACATGCCTATGCCATCGTGTTTACTCTGTTAAGGAGTCAAGGGAGGTGGCTCTGGGATTTCATGCTGAAGCACGAGGAATATTTTCTCTGGGTTTTGAGGCAGTGAGGGGGAAGGTTCCCGAACCCCCCTCCGAGTTCTGGCACTGGTGCAATTAAATGAGCTGGAAAAGTGCCCTTCCCAGCAAGGGCTGTGCATGTACTCACAATGGCATGTGCTCTCAGGAAGGGAGAAGTCCCTATCCAAATCCCACATGCACTGGCTCCAGAGCACACTTCACCTTCACCTGACTCACTGTTGGGCCTCCACTCTCCCTGATTTTACCTGCTTTACTTTACTTTCTTCCTGCCCTTGGGCGGTGATCCCTTTGCTGATACCAGATGAGGCCTGCTGGCAGTGAACCACAGGGAAGCAGAGAGACTGCTCTGGGAGTGCAGACACTTCAGAGCAGCCTCCAGAGGGAGATGCCAGCCTGGCTCTGGCAGAAACAGCCTCCCTAACTGGAGCTGTGCTCCCCAGCTGTGCTCTGGCTCGCTGTGAGAGCATAGAGCACAGGCCTCCAAGTTAAGGTGCCCATCACCACCAGATCCAGGCAGGGAACTTGAGGCGGCTGTGACCGAGTCCATGAAGGAGGGAGTGCCAGGACTGGAGCCAGCATCTCCATGAGCCAACCCAGCAACTCAGTACTGAGGGGAGGGTACCCCAATCCATGGGCAGCCATCACCTCCTTGCCCAGCACAGTGGTACTACTGAGAGGCTGCTGCCCCCTCCCAGTCTGCCCACCCTGCCCCTCACACACTGCGTCTGGCAGAGGCTGGAGGGTCCTTGCATGCCTGCTGGGTACCAAGGCAGAGCTCTGCCACTGCTGCTGGGCTCAGGGAGGCTCTGGCACTGACTTTCCTTCTATGCTTGCCTTCCTCATCTTCCCAGCCCCAGCCCAGCCTCCCCCCAGCCCCTCTGTGACCCCCAGGCTGTGTCAGGGAGGTGGGTGGAAACCTGTTGCCAGTTCCAGAGAACACTTCATCCTGCCAGCAGCACCCTCTGGGTTATGTCCCATCACGTGGCAGTCATGTGGCAGGTCCAGCACCCCCACAGCTGCCACAGGGCAGGCTCAGCCCCAGTACCCCCAGAGAGCCCAGCAGGCCTCAGCACCTCCATCTCCAACCCAGGAGCACCAGGAAAGGGGAAGGGACAAAGTAGAGTGGGAGATGAGTTCAGGATTTTCAGGGATACCTTGGAAACAGTTTGGATCTACCCAAAGCAAGTATATGACACAGTTCTTCTGGGGCCAAAGGAAGAAAACCAGTTTACAAGCTCTGATGTTGCACTACCTGCCCATGGCCCTCCAGGAGCAGCAACTGGCCTTTCGAAGCCTTCTGGCTGCCTTTTCCTGCCTGGTTTTCCCACAAGTTCTCTATCACTTTCCATGCTAAAACCTCGGTTTCTGCCAAGCCTCATGTCTGGTGCAGTGTATTTAAATGCCAGTGATTGGGGGGTTGACTCCTCAGGTGGTAAGTTTTCTGCATTATTGTCAGAGAACATTGTGGTTTCAATTTTTTCCAGTCTTAGGAAATTTTTGGAGACTGCAGAGAATGGAAACTAAATTTGCTAGACCAAATAATCCTGTTTCTTCCAAACGGAATAAGCACCATATAAAATACACCAGTGACAGTCTCCCAGCTGCGCAGTGCATGGGTCCAGCTGCACATCCCATTGGGGAACAGCCTAAGAGAAGGATTTGGCCCTCACCTTCTTCCTGGAGCTCTGAATGCCCTGTAAGACATTGCCCCATGCAGTCAAAGTAACAATAATTAATATAATTTACAAAACAGTGGGTCCTGGGAGCACTACTGTTGCTGCTGTGGTGATGGTCTGAGCCATGACAGAAAAGACCTTTGCAGGTCTCAACACTGTTGATCAGATGAATGATATTGGATCTTAGTTTTGGTTATCTTGGAGTGCTCGAAATTGGCTGTGACATCCCAGCATGGATCATGCCCTCAGAAAGTGGGCTTGTGCTCCAGACTAGGAGTTCAGCAGCTAAAAATCATAGGGAAGACTGGAGTGCATGAGTTGATCATAAGACAAGTATAACCCACTGATGTAATGTCACCGTGAAAGGGGCAAATGTAATACCAGGTGCCTCAGGATGGCTCCTCCCATGAATGACAGGAAGAAATGGATGCCAGGGAGCTCTGGAGAGACCATGCCTGGAAAAGTGCATGCAGGTCTGATTGCCTGCTTCAGGAGAGATATATTCATTACTCTCTGGATGTAAGTCTGGGGTGAATTTCAGGGATTAAGATCTATTCTGAAGCTAAAGATCCTTAAGTTTAAGATCTTTACTGGCAAAAGAAAAAATGGGTATAAACTGATCATTATGAATTCAATCTGAAAATGAGGAAATACAGTCTGAAGGTCAGGAGTGAAACAGAACAGCCTTCCCTACGAATCATATTGCTTTACAGTGGAGACATTCACTGGAGGATAAGAGCACGCTGCTGTGTGTAGGATCAGTTGCAGCTTGATGGTTCCTTGTTTGCACAAGCAGACCTGTGTCTGACATATCTGCCTTGAGCACGGGGGTTGCCAGGGCCAGGGAGTTGAGGAGAGCTGAAGCAGAGGCTCTTGTTATCAGCCCTTTCTCTGAAATATTCTCATCTCTCCAGAATGGTCTGTTTGTTTTGCTCAGTCTTTCATCTCCCAGGACACACTGAAGTCCGTTTTTTTCCAGACCAGGAGTTTCTGGGTGATGAGAAGAGGCATTGCTGCAGTGTGCAGCCAGATGGAGAGGGTTTGCTGAATACTCACATTCTAGTTCTCCGGGCCTCACAAGCAGCAAATGGTCCCTCAGAAGCTACCCCTAACTAAATCTCTGTACCACACAGTGGCACAAAAGTCCCTTTTAGTGCAGACACAGTGTCTGTCCCATACAGCTTGTGCAGCTAGTCATCCTGGTTCCAGCCCAGGAAATCAAAGCTTCACTTCCAGGTAGGGAGAAGGGGGCATGCAGAAGACTCAGTAATGGGTAGAGGGACAGACAAGCACAACCCTCATGAGAACTCAGTAAATCCTTCTTATCATACATCTAGAGCAGGAAAGAAGCAGGAGCGTGCTGAGACGTGAGTGAAGGGAAAGCAGGATGTGCTTGTGACACATTAGTGCAGGGTAGTGACAGCTTCTCTCCTGCTGAGGAGCTCTTAACCCCCCTTTCCTGGTGACACTCAGCAAGTCTGCTCACACAAGCACTTGGCAAGGGGGAACAGAGAGACCCCACAGCCAGAAATCAAGCTGCTCCCCCAGAACTCTGCCAATGTGCCCCTTATTCAAGAGTTTAAACCACTATCCCTCGACTTGGCTGTTTGCTTGGTTCACATCATGTGACTGATAGCTTAAATCATCTGCCATTGTTTCTGTTCCCTGACTAGATGGCTTTTAAACAGGACACCCAAAAATACACTCTGCAAAGAGATTTCAGATGAATATTCACATGGGATTGAATTTGCATGTTTCTGCCTTGCAAACACTTGCCCCAGCGTGGAGCAGCCATGCACGTGCTCACCAGGAACCCCAGCACTCCCAGAAATCCCACGAGCTGGACAGCAAGCCATGCTGAGCACACATCTTGGCAAAGATCCTCTTCTTTACTGTGGGACTGGCTCCGGGGGATGCTGAGCAACTGCTCTGAGCACCAGGGGGTGAAGTGCTCTCCAAAGTCTGACCTGATTTATTTATGAGCTTTGTGGTATCTTCTGCACATCTCCCCATGGATGAAGGGTTGTCTCAGGTCCTTTCTGTGAGCTTTGTGCTGGAGCTGCTGCCATGACAACTCCTGTCAGTGTACTGGTCACAGACTGACCAAGTCCCCTGGCCTCCCCACCTCTTTTCTCTGGGCCACCAAACAGGGGTGGAAACCATAGTAAGGCATTCCCAGTCATGGTTTCTGTCTGGGCAGGTAAGAAACGTGACTGCAGCCCTGTGCACTGCCTGGTGCCTGGCAAAGCTCCTTCACTCACAGCACATTCATGTCCAGCCCTACTGCAGCCACTCCTTGGCTTGGGCCCAGGGTTGCCCAGCAATGCCTCTACCTGCACTGGCCACACCAGTGCCTGCAGCTCAGCTATGCCTGGGTCCCCTACCTCATCCCACTCTGCCCATTGTCTGGAGGGAGCAAAAAGGGCTGGAAGGAAGGTGGGGTCATAGGGCAGAGACCCAGCAAAGTGTGTGCCAAGTACCCTGCTCTTCTCACCACCCATCATCTCCATTTGGGAACATGCCACTCTGTCTCTCCAGAGGCCTTTAGAGAGCAGGAGCTGGTACCTGCTGCGGCCCTCTGGGTCCTTCCAGGGAGAACAGGGAGCCAGGCACTGCTGTGTATGCTCAAAAGGTGCTAAATCCTGCAGTTTGAGCAGGATAGGGAGCTTGCCTGGTGGGGAGCAGCGGTGCTGCTGAAGCAGGCGTGGTGCAGAGCTCCTCTTTGCACATGGCAAGGAAGCAGTGCAGTGCCAGGCTCAGCCATGCTGACTTTCCAAGGAAGTACTCTGTGAGTTCCTGGGAATTGCTGTGTAACTGCTTCAGGACAGGTGGGGAGGGTGGCTGCCAGGGAATGCAGCAGTGGAGACCAGCATAGGCTGGCAAGGAAACCACAAGCAGCTCCAACAGCATATCTGGGGACAGGAAACCCATTTCAGGAGCTTCCTAGAGCAGGATGGGGGTCCTGACAAGACAATTTTCGGTGGTGCATATCTCCTAATTCAGAAGTACTTTGACCTCAAGGTGTGTTTGGGCCAACAAGGCTTTGGGTGAGAAGTGGCGAGTGAGGAGGCCAGGTAAGCACAGAGCCCATGGCTGCTGAGCTCCACCCTGGCTACTGCTGCATGCAGGGTCACTGTGCTTGGCAACTGCTTATCCACTCACTTCTCCACTGTCTCCCTCCTGGTGGCCTGGCACCTGCAGGCACTCCCACATCTGGGGTCAGGACCTTTGGCTGAGTCACCTGCTGTGGTTTATCCCAGTCCTGCTGCAGGGCACTGCTTGGAGGCAACCTGACCACAAACCTGCCTGGTGGCAAACAGGGGACAGCATGTGCAAACCAGAGTCAGCTGCACCTCCCAGGGCTGTGCAGATGGAGGAAAGTTGCCCTTTAGCAGGAGCTGCACGAGCAGGTGGGTCTGGGCTGCCTCTGCCAGCATGGGACATCCCAGGCAGCTGCTGCACCAGGAGTCTGGAAGAGGGGTCATGGGTACACAGGTGAGATCCAGTTCTGGTGTCAAATCATCTCCAAAGGAGATTCAGTCACTTCTTTCCCACAAGTGTATCACTCCCCTCTAGTAAGAGGGAGGGTCCCAAGGAGCTTTGATTCTCCACAAGAGGAGTCTGGCCCATCTCAGTGCAGGAGAGGGCTCATAGGCTGTAGCCCAGTTACATTTGAAAGACAGGATCAGGATCTGTCCCTTTCCCCAGCCTTCTCTGCTGCTAATCTACATCAGTGAGGAAGATAAGATCCAGATGGACCCCTGCAGGATGGGCTAATGATGAGTCCTATCTCACAAGACTCCCCACTGTGTCCGGCTGAGGTCCTCCAAGGGGCTGAAGGGATTGGTCCATGTGGTTCTCCACCCAGTAATCTCTCCGAGATGGCATTATGAGCAGATGGCAGCTGAGAATGTGACACAAATCTCAGAAAATCAGGGCAAGGCAAATATTTGTGATATTAGAAATAGCTACAAAAATATAGAGCAATAAAAGCCATGATTAGGATTATAATCAGGAATGCATTCCAGAGCTGCCACTTTGCCTTAGCTTCCTTGGGAAGCTGGCATCTTCCAGGGATGAAGGAGGGGTGACATGAAATCAGGAACTGTGCCGACCCCAACTGAACATCCCTTCCTGTTTTCCTCTCCCATGTAAAGGTTCCCTTTTGGAGAGCAAATCTGAGGAAGAGACCTCCCAGCAGGTCCCCGTGGGCCAAGGGCCTCATGTTTGGAAAGTCTGCTGCTTTCCACTCTATCTCACATTGAACTTCCTGGCTTTCTTTGAAATAATTTTGTATTTAAAGGTCCTTTGTCTTCATGGGCTACTCATGAAGAAAAGGGCAGCTTGGTACCTCTGTTTCAAAGCTCTGGAAGACTCCTGGCCCCATCACACTGGCTGCAGACTTAAACTTGCTGTGCTTGTTGCAGGCACTGAAATACAGTGGAATATCTACACTGAGAATGACATAAATAGTGGTGAAATGGGAAAAGACATCCAAAATTTCACCTGGACAGTCTCAAGAGGTGGCCCATGGGAATCTCATGTGGTTTAACAAGACCAGGTGCTGGTGCTGCACCTGGGCTGGGGTAACCCCTGGTACCGACCCCAGTGAGAGATGAACAGACGGAGCCCAGCCCTGGGAGGACTTGGGGGGAGCTGCGGGGTGAGAGGCTGGACATGACCCAGCCATGTGTTCTGGGAGCCCAAAAACCCCCCTCTGCTGGGCTGATCCCACAGCATGGGCAGCAGGGCAGGGGGGATTGTGCCCCTCTGCCCCTCAGGTGAGACCCCCCTGCAGAGCTGCTCCAGCCCTGGGGAACAGCACAGCAAGGACAGGGAGCTGCTGGAGAGAGTCCAGAGGAGGCACCAAGATGATCAGAGGGATGGAGCAGCTCTGCTGGGAGGAAAGGGGAGAGAGTTGGGATTGTTCAGCCTGGACAAGAGAAGCTTTGGGGTGACCTAATTGTGGCCTTCTAGGACCTGAAGGGAGACTACAAGAGAGATGGAGAGAGACTTTTTACAAGGGCCTGGAGTGACAGGACAGGGGAGATGGCTTCAAACTGAAAGTGGATTTGGATTAGATATTAGGAAGAAATTCTTCCCTGTGAGGGTGGGGAGGTCCTGGCCCAGAGAAGCTGTGGCTGCCCCATCCCTGGAAGTGTTCAGGGCCAGGCTGAACGGACCTTGGAGCAACCTGGGATAGTGGAAGGTGTTCTTACCCCCGATTGGAACTAGATGATCTCTAAGGTCCCTTCTAACTCAAACTATTCCATGGTTCTAAAAAATTCATCACCTCAGGCTACCATCATGTGCCTGTTTATGTGGCCTGAGCAACTTTGTGCTCCAGAGCTCTCAATGAACTGGCACTGTGTCCCTGTGGTGGCATTGGCAGTTGTTAATGGCACTCATAGGAAGCTGATCTGCAGTGTCCAGATGCTCTGAAAACACATCACCAACCTTTTCACAGCAGCACACACAGCTGGCAGAGTGCATTGCTGTTAGTGTGGCATGGACACAACATGACATATCTCTCTGTGGGCCTGCCCATATTCCACTGAGAGCCACTTGCTGTCCTGCCAGAGCCAGTGCTGGACAGCCCAGTCCACTCCTTCTCTTGGGGAGGTTTCCCAAAACACTGGGATTTCCTGAACAGGTGGTTCCTGTTTCCTGCATGCTTGGTTAATGGTGGGGCAAAAGTAAGTAGTGCAACAGCTGCACAGACCTGTCACCAGCAGCAGCAGCCATGTAGGAGGTGACAACTGTTTGTGACTGCAGGGCAAGGTCACCTTGGGCCAAATGTGACCCTGTCACTACAGAGCACGATCGTTCTTGGGAGGGGGTCTGAGCAGGTGCAGTCCCTGCTGCCAGGAGCTGACTGTTCCCAAACTGTGTCAGCAGCCTCGGAGAAGCCACTGCTACACCCCTAAATAATATGAGGTGGCACCTGCTGTGGACCATGGTTCTCTTGTGCTAAAAGCAGTGAGATGCTAAGCAAAACCATAGCCAAGGAATTTTAACAGTGTTAATGGTTCTAACAGACCTTTCCATGGTCCTTTTGATATTTAATGACGTCGCAAAGCTTTATGTTAGGCCAGGGACAAATATCAAAGAAATAAGAATGTATGGAAGTGGCTGAAGGTGAGAAGCTGTATTATCTTCTCAGAGTTAATGAGGCAGTGGCAAAACTATGTTGACTCATCTACCTGAAGGAAGGTGAGAAAACCTGATTTGCCATGCTTGTACTACAGCAGCTTCTCACTAATTCCTGAGGGGTATGAGAAGTGCCCTGTTCTGGGCAAGACTCCCCAAAAGCAGTCTCTTACCCAAGCTCTGCTTCATAGGTGCAGCCCTGCATTGCACCTCGTGAGGAGATAGCTTTGACCTCTGTAGACTGCCAGAGTGTACCTGATACCTAAGAGGTAAAACATGGATGCTTGAAGCTTCCTTTCCTTCTGTTGGGCTTCTAAACATTGTTCCTCTCATTTCTGCACTATTTGCATTACATTATTCTGTATTTAATTGCTCCATGTACAATCTGCAGTCAAAATACTTTGAATCTATTGGTTTGGGAGGGGCAAGTTGCTTGAATTCCTGTCCCCCCCAGCTTGTGTCAAGATGCGGTCACTGTCACAGTCAGACAAAACCAAAACCCTTTCTTTTCTCCCAGGCTATAGCACAGATTATTTTCTTGGTCATTTGGTGTGCAGCCAAGAAGGGATGGGAACTGTCTACCAGAGCAACCCAGAGTGGTAATGCAATTCTCTTCTTGCTGAAGGCAGGGACTGTATTCGCCAGCAATTTGAGAATCAAGCAGAGCTCTGGGTGTTGTTCTGTTGGTTTCCAGAGTTCTGCACTGCTTTTCATCAGACCTCCAGTGCCATGGAACTGCCTGCTGCTGGACAAGGTCTGTCTGCATACACTCAGGAGTGTATTCCAGCCCTGGCATGCAGGATGGGAGGCTGTAGGTACCAGTAGGTAGAATTGTGTGGATGTGTTCAGGATATGGAGAAAGGAAAGTCAAAGGGATTGGCCATCCAGGACATGGAGGTGGGACTGGAGCAGACAGCCAGCGAGGGAAGGGGTTGTGGGACATGCCTACCATCTTGTGTTCCCAGAGATTTCTGCTGCCAGGAATGCACATGCAGCCATTCCCATCGTGTCCACTGGTTGTCCCCTTGGTCACTATGGCAATGGTGACTGTCCTCCAGTACGTCCGCTGACAGACACCACTCTTTCCAAGCTGGAATGTCCTGTCCCCCAGGCCAGCCCGTCCTCCCACCGTGCCTCAGATGTCAGCTCAGAGACATTTATGAGTCTAATTGAGGGCAACTTTACACAATCTTCTTAGCCAATGTTTTTTCTCTGGGCAAAACCAATTCCTTTCTGCAAGGCACTGGATCCAAGCCCATGGTGCTTCAGTGAGGTGTGAGCAGTCTGCAGTGTGGAAGCAAAGGTTCCCTGTGAACTCACAGCACACAGACCCTGCCAGTCTCACTGCCTGCCCCTGCTCCTTGGCCCCACACACAGTCCAGAACAGGAGGAGCATATTTCCTTGTGTCAAATTTTTCAGCATCCAGTTTACAGACTCTCTCATTTTTCCTCATCATTCTCCCCAGGGGTTCACTTATCACATTCTTTAGGTGGCATTTTTGTCACTTGCTTGCATCTTTGAGCACATACACTCAAATCAGAGTTAGTAATAAACAAAACTATTCCTTCCAAAACAGAAACTCATTCTTGTAAAGATTCCCATCTATAAATACCTCTAAAAAGGACAAGAAAGTTTAGCTTGGCATGAAAATGTGGGTACCATGAGGAATGCCATTTTTCAGTGCTACCAGAAAGGGCCCCACAATAGCTGCATGCCATGGAGACACACGTCCTGCCCAGAATACGTGCCTTTCCTGTGCCTCGCTGTGCACTGCGACCTATGGATTGGACATGCTTGGGAAGCAGAAGCCTGCAGAAAGCTGCAGGGTGCTCCAGGCAATCTGACTGGATGGGCATCAGTGCACAAATTCCAGGAAAATGCCTTCTACAGTGAGGTAACAAGAATAGGAGTCAGACCATGACAAGGGACACCCCCATGCAGAGGAATTTAGCATCTCAGTAAACCCTGTGTGGGAGAGGAAGCTGGCCAAGAAGTGACTTGGTGGAGAGGGACTTCCCTGAGCTGACGGGTGACAAAGGCAGGTTCCCTAAGCATCTGTGCCAGCCACTGCTCTGTCCTAAAGCAGTTTCTCCAATGTGATGTGCACCCACTGCCCCCAGGAACTGCTGGCCCTACACATCCACGATGAGCACGTGATGTTCTGGGCTGCTTTTTGATCTCCTCTTCAGCAGTCCTTGCTTTCTCCACAGGACCTTGCACCATTGCAGGAAGAACCTGGTCTCCACACACTGATTCATCTCTTCCCACAACCATATCCCACATCCCCAGAGCTCCATTGCTTGCTGGTTGTGCTCCCACACCCTGCATGTGCATAGGAGGAGGTTGGAGGCTTCAGGGCACCGCTGACTTTTGTGGCTGTGTTTGTGTAGTGGAAGTGCCTGTTTGACTGGCTGATATAACTGCACAGGCATGTGGATACCCCCCAAATCAAGTGACTTCTCAGTAACACAGCAACAGTTCACCCACCCTTACTTCTCCAGAGGGATCACCACATCCCAAGGGGCCTGCTCTCATGCCAGTGTGTCTCTGGTACACATCAGGGGTCAGAAAGCAGACTGCAAAGGACACTTTCACCCCCTACACACCAGACACTAAACTGGGGTCTGTGATGGCAGAAGAGCCTCTCCTCCCTCTTATCATCTCTTGGGAAGGACCCCATTTGTGATGGCTGCTGGGGCTGCTGATAGCAGGGTCCTTAGGTCAGACCATTTCTGAATAAAGCCCCCTATCTCAACTCAAAATCCTTTCCCATTCTGGGTTTTAAAGCCATGTCTGGAGAGCCTGAGCACTCTGGGCAGGAGACACATTTGGCTAATCTCTGGCTGAGCTGGCTGCTCAAAACACAGCTGACACCTGTCAGTGATAGCAGAGGTGGCCTCCCAAAGAGGCCTCTGCTCCAGCTCCTCTGAGGCTCCTGGCAAGTAGGAGCCAGCACCCCTTAGTCCTTATCTCCCAGCTGTCCTGAGAGGAACCTGAGGTGTGTGAAGGCAGCCTTATCTCCCCAGGTGACAAAATGACTCAAGTAAATAAGCTACCAGGTTGGGGAATGTCCCAGATGTGTTTCTGGGACATGTGTTGAACCATCACAGCTCAGCACTGAACAGGGTGGAGCTCATGGAGGAGTGGTGTGTACTGCCAGTGCAAACCTTCCTCACACCCCATAGAGTGCAAAAGGACTAGGGCACAGAGCCCAGAGCAACCCGTTGGAGGGCAAAGGTGACACAGTCTCATCCAGAAGTTGTCAGAAAGGTGTTGGTCACCTGCAGTGATGTGACCACCTGGAAGATGAGCCACATCCCCCTGGGCTGGAAACCTCTCTGCGCTGGGTGTCACCAAGAGAATATTCATGTATTTCCTTTTTGGTCACAACCTGTCTACCCTTCCTCTGCTGAGCATGAAAACCATCCAGGCTAACAGCTCTACCACGACCTATGGACAGAGTTGTGGATGTTGCTGCCCTGCTCACCGGGCTCTGCACTCTGAGGATGGTGAACATCAGCCCATGGAGGAATCTAACTGCAGAGGACGGGCAGTACCTTACCAAAGAAGTCACCTTCCTCTTTTAGCTCTCTCCCAGCTGCTTCCCTCCTTCTCCATGCAAGGGAAACTGGTGACCAGAGCCCTGGGGTCAGGGCCACACTCGGAGGAGCAGGCAGTCCTGCCATGTCCTGATTATGTCACTGGAAGCCAGAAAGAAAACCAGGATTTTCACATTTTTTCCCCAAATGTCATTTCCATTAGGTCGTCTGTTTCAGCCAATTTAAGCTCTCAGCAGAATTCCCACCAAATTTTATATCAACTATTTTAGGGAAGGGTTTAAAAAAGTGAAGAGTTTGACTAATTTTAAACCCAGCATTCTCAAGGGACATTTAACAAAACACACAATGTCTAAAAACCTTTGCAGTTTCAAGGGTTTCAAAATAACATTCCAGAAGGGATCTTTAGAAAAATGTTCCTGCACCGGTCCCGTTCTCGCTGCTGGGCCGGGCTGCCTCCCTTTAATATCCCACATTTGTTTTCCATTTAGTTATCAAACCTACATTAAAATAAAATCTCAGAGTAAATGAAATCAAACTAACCTGCCTCCTTTCATTTCCAGAATATTTAAGGCATATTAAAGGAGCAGAGCCTGTGTATTTTCATTTCCAGCAGGGCCAGGTAGCGGAGCTCAGGAGCTCACCCCTCTGAGCCCATGGGACAGGGCTGAGTACACCTTTGCTTTCTCTCATCCCACACCACCGTGCTCTGCACCAATAGCCTTGAAACCACTCCAGGAGAGAAGCGTTGGGGCTGTCCCTGCCACCCCCACTGTGACATCAAGGCAGCCCGGCTGCAGCTTCGAGGAAATCTCATTTTACACTAATCCAAGCACTCTGCAAAGCTCCCTCTGTAGCTTTTGTCTGGAGAAACTGGGCGTGTTTAGAGATGGTTTTATTAAAAGAGGCTTGGAAGGAGTTATTTAAATCACCCTGCTTGGCAACCTAACAAAATTACCTGTGCTTAGCCCAAACACCGTGTCCCTTGCAGAATCCCCTTCCTTATAAAAATTTAAAAACTTTCCCCACATGACCAAAAAATACGTATTTTTTTATTACCAGCCCCTTACTCAGCACTGCCCCTCTCTCATCCCTATGCCCAGGTTACCCAGTGTCAGGGCTGGGGTGCTGGTCCCCAGCTCAGTGGCAGGTGGCTTGTTTGGGGTTTAACACTTGAAATTCTGGGTGGGAATCAGTTGTTGTTGTACCCCATCACCAACACCATCCTGGTGATGGCAGGTGTTTGAAAGTCATTTTATATTGTCTTAATCTGTGTGGTGGGGAGTGATAGAGACAATATTAGATCTTTTGGAAGGAAATTTATTTGTCTAGTTTATTCCTAGTTTTCATAGTATGGATACCCTTCAACTTAAATATTTAATTCTTAAATTCTTTTTTTCTTATTAAAAGAAATAAAAATTAAGAATTTATTATGAGTCAACATCTGCCCAGAGAAGACTTGCTAAAATATCAACTGTGCAAGTAGCTGCATACAATGAATTCCCTCTTTTCATTAACAGCAGACGACATTTCTTTTGTCAGCAAAGATATTTCAGATTTATTGAAGCATAGTGGGATATGTCTGGGTCCTAAACATACAAACAAAACTATAAATAGTTCAGGAAGATAAGAAAAGTATCTTATGTAAATACTCAGCCTAAAATGAATTCAGAATCCAGAAATCCTTCCTTGCTCTCCAGTATATTTAACATTTCCAGATGTGCCTGGATGACCAGTTTGGGATTAGGGGTCTGAAGCTGCATGGCCTGAGGCCCACTCTTCAGAGAGAATAAGTTGGAATAAATGTCCTACTGCACATCTACTTTTCTACAGTTGCCCCTGTCCTGAACAAGTATTTGCTATTTCATGAAAGGTGCAGCTTCTGCTGGATTTTGTCTGTCCTGCAGATCATCGTCAGGCACTTTCTTTTTCTTACTGTGGCTTCAAACTCTTTTGTCACTTTGGACCACCTGGTCCTGTGGTCTTCAGCACTGAACAAACTCAGATGTTGCAGCGGACCAGGGGCCTCAGTGTCCTTTGTGATCTTCACATTATTTTGTGTGTGATCTTGGTCAAGAAAAGTCACTTCTTGCAGTCTGTGCCATTTCCCCAGAGGAGCTCTGGCTGTACCTTGATGAGTAGTACAAAGGCTTGTGGAACCTTGTATGTGAACTGCCCCAGTGTGTTACTGGTATCATCCCATGCAAAGAGCCCCAGGGAGGGCTTTCTGAGGCCTTTTTCAAGGAGATTCAGGTTCATTAGACAGGCTGACAACACATTACCTGGGATGAGATCCTCACAGCTATCGTAAAGAGGCTGCAGCAGCCTCACACTCCAGCAGTAGTGTGGGCCCACACCACACACCAGGCAAGAGGGACATGTGAGATGGAGTGAAGTATTTGGGGGAAGCCACTCTGGCCTGTTCTCAGTGACCTGCTGCCACATCCACTTCTAAGCCATCCCATTGCCACATAAAGTCCATTAATGTCCATTTTATGTCACACTCCCAGAGGAACACTGACATTAGACAACACCATGTAGGTTGTAGTCAGAGTAAACACTTCTGCCAGTTACGAGGCCAGGCTGAAGCAAGCAGGAATCCATTCCTCATACAGCCAGAGAGAGCTGATGTTTGCCTTGCTGTCCCAGGTAACAGGTACACGTAGGCAATAGCTCCACATCTGAAAGTCTTGGAAAGCCACATCCTAAGACTGACAGATTCCATACCTTTATCATAAATACCATAACTCCTTCATAGATCTACAGTGCTCTGGCTGGCCAGCTGGGGAAGGGTTTAGAAGAGGAATGGGGAGAAGGTGGGGGACAGGCAACACAGAGTTTGCTTCAGTGTTCTGCCCTGCTTTGTCCCACCAGATTTTCCTGGCCCATTTTGATGCTTTCTAATGTCAGTGTTAAGTATTGCCTGCATGTCTGCCTCCCACAAATCCAGATCTGCTCTTTCCCTACCATGCCACTGCACAGCTCTCATGCCATCAGGAAACTCTTTGGCCCCCACAAGTCCATTCCTCTTGCCTCTCCGTGCTGTTCAGAGATCAACCGTCCTCTCTGTTCCTTGGTCTTGGCCACGTCTGGTGGGATTCGTCTCCTCTCACAACAGTTATCTGAAAGCTAGAATCTAGTCTTAGCTGTCATCTAGGCTTCCTCTCTGCTTGATGGACTGGGAGAGTTTGCTCCAAGGAGCAGCTCCTCCCAGTCT
Source organism: Oxyruncus cristatus (assembly GCA_013399855.1). Lineage (NCBI taxonomy): Eukaryota > Metazoa > Chordata > Aves > Passeriformes > Cotingidae > Oxyruncus > Oxyruncus cristatus. The sequence continues at coordinate 50,784 of VXAY01000446.1, read as the reverse complement.
GAGCTCAGTGTGGGAGATAAGCAGCGCAGGTGACCCTTTGCCGGCACCTGCTTGTGTCCTTTGCCTGTCCAGGAGACCCAAAAGCTGAACTTGGCATCTAGTTTTTAGACAGTCCAGTTGGGAAGGACGAATGCAGCTCTCACAGAGCAACGGCCTTGCTGCTTACAGCAGAGCAGGGACTACAGAGAGGCCCTCCTTGTCCCAAGACTGTCAACTCCCACCTGCACAGGGAGGAACTGGGTCCCCCAACCAGTTTGGGGAGGTGTGGACTTCAAGGAAAAAGGAAAGGGGGAAAAAATGAGTTATTTTCTAAAAACAGGTTTGTAAGAAATAAAATACAATAAAACTGGGACATTTGGCTCATTTTCCCTCAGAATGGACAGGAAAAGGCTTTATAGAGCAGTGTGTGAAATGTTTTTATTTCCAGGAGTTTCCTATTCATCTGTATTTCAATGATAGGTCAGTGTTTACATAGCATTTCAGAGACCTGTCCAGAGAACTTCCCTGCTCCCAGTGCTGTGATGTTTTCTGGTTGCAGAGCTCTGCCCACAGGCACACATAGCCCCTGTTCAGGTTGCAGCGCTGCCCAGGCTCCAGTGGCACATCCACTTCTCACCAGTCAGAAAAAGCATATACTTAAACATTACAAGGTTATATCGAGCACTGAGTACTATTTTCATAATCTTTAAAATAGTAGGTAAATCCCATGATTATATGCAACTTGCCCCAATTCCTCTTTTTGTTTGTTTGGGGTTTAATTATCTCAGAAGAAATTTGCTGGTGATTTTGGGCCTCTGCTGCAGCACTGTGACAAAGTCTGTGCTTTAGTTAGTCATCTCCAAGTCTGTGTTTTACAAAGCTTGGCACCTCTGTACACCTCCCCATCTGGGAGAATTTCAAAGTCTGTGCTTTCTCTCCTGCTTGAGTACCATAAGGTGATGAAAGAGGGAGGCTTGGGGAGGCTGCTGGAAGTGGGATGAAGAACTAGCTCTCCTGGCTTCAAAGCAGCACAGCTCCCGTTTCTGATCAAACAGTGCCTGGTGGAGGAAGACAATTGGATACCCCAGGAGAAAGGCTTGTGAGGGGGATTTTGGCAGCAGCAGGGCAGCTGCCCTGTGGAACGGCTGTGGGGAAAATCAGACTGTGGGGAAGCTGGCAGCTCCCAGGCCAGGAGGATGAATGATGAACAGACCCGGAGTGAGCAGAGCTGTGCCGGTGCTCAGAGCAGTGAGCCAAGGTGCAGCACAGTAGCAGGCTGAAATCCTATAAATCAACAATGTCTGCAGATGGCAACAAGCAGACTCCTGCTCCTCCCTGGGTCTGTGTGGCTGTGCAGGAGGAGCTGCTCCCCAAGGCTGCTGTGTGTGAGCGAGAGGCCACAGTGCACAGGGTCCCCAGAGTCGCTGAGGGGCTCCAACAGCACCCATCGCCCCAGCAGCTCTGCTGGGTGCCCTCACCACAGCTCCCAGTCCTCTGGATGAGGCAGAACCCTGAGGGAGAGCAGATTATCTGGTTTAAGCACTGTCTAATCTCAAGAATAGAGGTGGGAGAATCAGGCTGGAGAAGGTCCGTGTGTGAGGGAGCTGGGGAAAATGATGCCTGGGAGCTGGGGTTTTCCAGGATGTTCCTGAGGAAGTGAGGGAGCTCAGAGGACTGAGAGCAGGGTGCTGGACACCAGACACAAATGCTGTCATCCATGGTCTCCTGTTCTGCCCCAAAGCACCATGGCCATGCTCATGCATTCCTGCCAGAGGTGGGCTGAGGGACACTGAGGAACACCAGTGAAAAGTATAAGCCCTACACAGGGGCAGGGCACTAAAAGCATCTGTGATGGGGCCAACATCTCCATGAGAGCAGGGACCATTAACCCAGGGAGACCAGAGGAAAGTCCTGTTCTGAGAGCTCCAGGTGGGATCAGTGTCTGTTCATCCCTGTGCTTGGGGAACTCAGCTGAGTCCAGAGGTCACCGGGGTGGGGAGGGCTGGCAATGCCCTGTGCACAGTCCTCCAGGAATGTGACAGTTTAAGTGAAATTTGGGATCCATCCGCACCCTCTTCCATGGCCAAGGCAGGCAAGTGATGGCACAAGCTTCAGTGAAATAATGCATCTAATCCGCCTGAGTAATGCTAATGCAAGCCTCTTGATTAGTGTTTAGAAATCAGGCAAACAATTGATTTAAAATAATTGGTAAATTATGATTAAATAAAAACATTTATACAAAAGAGTTTGTCATTGATATGGTTAAATAAATATTTGTAGAAGTAACTTATACTTGGCCCCGTGCCTGGGCGATGAGCTCTCTTGGGCTGGCTGTGGTTTCATTTTAATAAAGACCAGAAGGCATTCCAGGAATACATAACGCTCCCAGCCCATCCGATGTATATCTGGGGCTTTAGCTCTGCTCACCACTAACCCGGGCCCAGCTTTGTTCCATATCCCTTGCTATTGCTCGTCACACCCCTCCCAAAACATGCTCCTTATTTAGGGCTGAGCCACCAAACAAGTGGTTGTGCCGAAGTGGTTCTGTGGGCAGGCGGGATGAGTGCAGATGGAAACATCAATGTGTTGCTGTGTCCTGAATGGTGGGAGCAGAGGTAGGGCTGCGCAGGCTGCTTTGTAGGGAAACCTTGAGCTCAAGAGCTGCTGCAGGGCTTAGAGCAACACAGCTCTTATCTGGCCCTGCTCAGTGGGAGATTTCCAGGGGCTTTACCGAGGGGTTCGCCTCATTACAGCCAGTTAGAGATAAGGAAACCAAGAGGAGACGTGATTGCCCAAAGTCCTGCTGCAGAAGAAACAGAAGCCAGGTCACCCCACCAGCCAGGCCCTATGGGGCCTCCACAGCTTTTAGAGCTCGCTGCAGGCTCTGGCACATGCCCCTGTGCTCCCCAGCCTAGCAGTGTCAGCACTGCCTGGTCCCCAGCAGCTTCATGGAGCAAAGGGACTTGTGCTCCACCTCTGGCACCTGCTGAGTATCTCTGCAAACACCCACCAAGTGAAGGGCGAGGGGAGACACAGGTCAGCAAAGCAGGGGTCTGGGGGTGATGCTGGAAGCACTGCCATTCCTTCTCTCCCTCATTTCCAGCCAGCCACCGAGTCCCCAGTGCTTGGAGGAGCCATATCAGGCACAAAATCCTTCCTGCCTGCACTGGCCACCCAGAGAGCAGCCAAGGACTTGTCACCACTCCAAGACACACCAGCTCGGCAAGAGCCTCACATGCTCCTCACTGCCCTCAGTACTGGTCCCACAGCTGCTTGCACAAGTCCAGCTGGCTGGGGAGTCCTGCCCTGCTCATAGGGGTATCACCCTAGGCCCAGCCTCACCCTCCTCATGCCCTGAGGCTGGGGGGTGAGGGCTGCCTGGAGGGGGTGCATGTTTTGCTGGTGGTAAAGACATGAGAGCCAAGAAGTTCCTGCCTTGCAACAACTTTCCTGTTCAATAAGACATGCCCACAGCCAACCTGCATCCTTGACACATGCAGAGTGTATCTGGCAGCACAGCTGCGAACATGAAGGTGTCCTTGGACTCTTGCCTGGGGTCACCTCCATGGGTGGCTACAGGAGGAAGGACATAGACAGCCAGCTCAAGGCTTGGTTTGCACCATGTACGAGGCACTGGAGGGATGGAGGGAGTCAGTCCCTGCTTTCCTGGGCTGCAGCATTTGAGGCTTACCCCAGGCACCACTGCAAGGGCAGCTTAGCACCTGCTAGCATCCTGCTTGTGGCCTGAGGCATCAGAGCAGCCATGGGTGCTAGAAGAGTCCCTTGAGGGAGCAAACAATCAGCTCCATTGGGAAACCATTCCCAAAATGTCATCTCCAGTGTACTGAAATAGAAATTGCCTGCCCCAGCTGTGAAACACAGAAATTCACAGTCCCACTCACTGTCTGCCTCCCTCAGCTGTGTCTGCAGGGAATCCACAGAGCCCGTCCCCTGTCCTCCTCCCCAGCACCTCCCCACAGGGACAGGGGGACAAGGCCCTCCCGCTGCCTATGAGTGCGTACCAGGGCCATGCTCAGGGCACACGGTGCTGCTGTGCTGCACCTCCCACTGAGGCCAATGTTCTGACCTTGGTGAGACCATCATGAGTTAGGAGGCAGCTCCTGGTGTCTCCCATCCCACATCCCATGCCTCTGGACAGCATGGGCCATGTCTAGCCTGGCCCTTCCCCCTGCTCTGCATGGAGAGAAGAGGTCCCTGAGTGCCTTGAGCTCTTTCCCTGCAGAGCCCACTTGACCTGAGAGCTGTGCTCCAGCCAGCGACCCCATTGAGAGCATCACCCTTCCCACTGGCCTCCCCAGCCTCAAACCAGGCTCAGTCTTTGAGCCTTTAACTCTTCCTTCAGCCCCTTGATTCCTCCCTGCCCTCCATCCTGAGGCTCCTGGAGCTGATAGAGCAGCTGCAGCCATGGCTGCTGAGGGACCAGTCCATGTGTCAGGAGTGAGCCCCCCACTCTGCCCCTGCCTGGAGCCAGGGAGTCATCAGGGATGAGTGTCAGTGCATCCACCGTCCCTGCAGCCTGGAGCACACGGAAGGGACAGGCAGGGACATGAGGCAGCCTCCAGTACAGTGCCCAGCTGTGGCAGCTCCCCACACTCACGATGCATCCCTGCTCTGTAAATACAACAGCCAGAGCTTTACAATCAAATATTTATGCTAGTAAAAAACATTTTACATAATCTTTAAACAGCTATGTCATCTCCCTATTTTCATTCTCTGATGTCTCTGTTTTGAATTGGGATTGGAGAATTTAGCGTATTTACAAAGAAGTAAATATTAGGATGAAAACATCAGGCAGCTTTAGCAAAGTGCAGAAGTATTTTTGTGTTCATGTTGTCAATTGCATAATATCTTCTGGACCTTCATAAATTAAGGGACCTTGCTTGGATGCTTGCAGCCCTGTGATAAATAGTTCACAGCTCCAATTCAAGCAAGGCTGACTTCTGTCAGAATGGGAAGAGCTTATGACACCTCCACCATAGATTGCTGCCTTCAAGCTCTGTGAGGAGATAGGGAGGGGGCAGACCACTTAAAAGCCTGGCAGAGAGTGGCAAATTCAAGGTAGCAAAATGCTGCTGTGATGGTGCTTACCAGATATGATTAGAAGACTGGATTGTCTTGGATCATCCTTGTTCACAGCTTCCTGACCAAAGCAAACACCATGCTCTGCACGTGTCCTGAGCTAGGACCAAGCAAGGATCACTCTGAGCTAATCCCTAAAGACCACCTCTGCCTCACAGAGACAGAGACACAGCTGCCAGCTCCAGCTCAGAAAGGCTCTGTCTGTCCCAGGTCGTGGAGGGCAATATCCTGTTTGCCACATGAGAGCCACAGGAGCTCTTTTCTGTGCAATTCACCTGGGGCTAAGTCTCAGGCGTGCAAAGAGGAGCCCATTTCTTAGCAGGTTCCTAAAGGCCATGATCAGCAGCATAGTTGGAGCTCTGCTGGGGCACTCTCAGAGCAGGAAGTTCATATCTGCTCTGAATTCAGACAACTGCAGTGATCCCTGCCTCCATTACTGGGACCCATTGGAAAAGTCTTCCCAAGGGAAAGATTTCTTCTTCCACTCTCTATCACAATGACAACATCCTGGCAGTAGGCACCTCCAAAGAACCTCCTGAGCTTCTTGGTACCCTTGACTACTGGTTTCCCTGTGATACCTGCCCTTGGCTGCTGCCCTACACTCAGTTTATCACAGCTGTATTGAGCATGAATGCAAGAATGCACTCCTCCTGAGCAACGTATTTGTTAAGGCAACTCTTTTTCCAGCCTTCCTGCTCCTTCAGGATTCAGAGTTATGCCAGCCTGGGGACATTCAACACAGAGCTCTGTGCCAGTACAGCTGTCCCTCCCCATGGGACCTCGGACACCACAGCTGCACAAGCACTCAGCAAATTATCACTGGTCTACACATAGGATGGGGGTGTCAGGGTTGTGAGTTCATACCATCAGATCTGTCTTTCCAGAGCATGCTGTGAAGATTCAAGAAATAAGGCCATGGTAGAAGGAGTCTTCTCCAAATGGAGCTGCCAGGTGTTAGAGAAAAGAAGCCAAAGGCAAACAGTCTCATTCTTACAGGAGAGGACAATCTGAGCAGACATGACTGGCAGGATACCAGGTTTGGGGAAAAACTGTTATCTTGGAGAGTGGCAAACTGGCTATGAGACGTTTTACTTGGCATTACAGCCAACCTTAAGTCTTGCAGGGAATTCAGTTTGCTCAACTCAGGGGTTTGCTGTTGACAATGCCTGTAAATACATTCTACGCTGGCATCAACAGCAGCAGTTGTTGGATCACATGGAGTGGATGGGTAACGTGGCAGGTCCTCTCTGGAGCACAGCTGGATCGCCTGTGCAGAAAGAAAGCCACTGGCAGAGCCATGGGCCCGAGGCTGAGAGGGCAGGAGGTAGAGCCCAGCCTGGCAGAACAGCCCTGGGGGTGTGGGAGATGTCCCTCCCTCGGGCTGCAGAATCATAGCCCTGAGACCTGCTGCAGCCTGGCCTTCTAGGCACAGACACTGTGTCACACACTGACCCCTCCAAGTCCCCAGAGGGGTTTCACTGAAACTTCAGCTCATTTGGGTCTTTTTCCCACAGTTGCAATTCTACACAGAAACAAACAATCTGCTTTAAAATAAATCAGTCCCATAAACAATAGGGTGTGTTGGGAGACTAGAAGGGACTCCTTCCTGGGATCTGGTGAGCAACACAGAGCTGATATCCTTGTGGCTCTGGAGTGTGACTTCTCAGTTCAAAGGAATTCCCTACCATGACTAATTTATTCTGGTATTTAAGGCTCACTCCTTCACTCACTGCAGTCAATATGACCCTGTTTACTACAGAGGTGCTTGTAGCAGAACTGGAAACAGGAATGGGAAGCAATACTGGTCTTTGCAGTCTTTGGTACCTACATGCCTGTTTCACTTTCCAGACAAAGGTAGTGCTGCAGCTGGTGGTGATGCCTTCTTAAGGGCTGAACAGTGACTGTGGTGCAGACACGGCCAAGACATGTGAGGGCTGGGCAGTGAGAACTCTGGAAACGAGGACCTTGTAGGGGGGTTTCTGGTCTATTCAAGGCAGGCAGCAGCCAGGAAAATGGCTTGGTATCTGTGGTGTTTCTCAGAGCCTGTCCTCCTTGCCTAAAGTCTGAGGTTTATGGGAGACAACTTACCTCTGTTTCCTGAGGACATTAAGAATACATGTGGTAAGGACCATCCTAGGGAAACACCAGCTCTGGACTGTGAATTTAGCAGTTCAGTAATTTGTTGAGATGAGTCAACAAATTGGAGGTTGTTAGAGATTGTGTCACCTCCTGAGACCACGCTGGTATTCCCTGGAGGAGGAAAGAGAGAAGGGGAGAAAGGGAAAGAGGAGAGAAGGAGAAGAATAAAATGTCTTTCAGCTCTTCTGACCTTTCATGCTGTGTCACTGGCATGGTTTTACTGGCAGGGTATAGTTTGTGGCTGTTAAGTTTTGGAGAGGGGAGAAAGGATTTATAAGAGCAGGTTCTGTAATCAGCATCATGGGACTTTGAATCTCCAGCATCTCAGAAGCCTGGAGTCAACTAAAAACACAGCGTCCTACCAGAGCCCATCTGTGCCTGATCCCTTCCCAGCTGTGCCATAACAGGGTGGGGACAGCAGTTGGGAAGGCATCGCTCCCCCTGAGGTACTTCTGGGCTACAGCCTGTGGTCAGTGCTCACCAGGAGAAGCATCTGGGGCTCAGTCAGGCTCAGGAAGTGTTTAACAATCTGAGGACCCGGCTTTCTTCATTATCACTTCATTCCATCACAGGCTTGTCTCTAAATTCAACAGAGTGGTAAAGAGCACAGGGGAGTTTAGTTCTCTGAGAGGCTGTCGGGGACGTGGCCATGGGGACCTAGTGGAGCTCATGGGCTGCTTTGCTTCTCCCCTAAGCACCTGTGCAACTTACCTTACCTTGCTTAAGTGGCTTGGGAAGGGCAGGGCACTGCTCTCATTTGGGATGAACAACTGGCATAGTATGTAAAGCACCCCAAGGAGAGAGGAACCGCCAGTGCAAGCATCAGCAGAGCAAGAGGGGGAAAGGATGGTGGCCAGGTAACAACAACTCCAGGGCCTGTAGTACACTGGGGTTTGTCTTTCCTATGAATGTGATTAGGGAGCTGTTGAAGTATCATCAGAAGTGATTTTACCAAAAAAAATTGTCAAATGAGTAGTAGCAGATCTCTGGGACCTGGTGGTCTTGGAGAACTGCAGAACTCTGAAACAGTCAAAGGCACATGTCTGTGCTATTAATCTCAGCATGAGACCCAACATCCTCATCTGCTGGGGGTGAGGAGAGGGCTAAATCTGATGATGGTTTTCACAAAAGGCTCCAGTGAGGACCCAAGGAACTATAAACAAGTAAATCTTCATGCCAGTTTGCAAATTTTTGAATAGATTTAGCAGAAATGTGAAGAAATTCTATGTATGAGGGTTATCATGCCCACCAATTGCTCTGAAGTATTCACTGACAGTCTGGGTAAGAGCAGGCTAAAGACTGCAATGGCTTTGGGTTTCCACCAACCTTTCATTGAGATTTCTCCTCAGATATCTCTAGCTCCAAGCCTGTAGGTGAGAAGAGGAAAAGCTTTCCAGGGACTAATGCCTTCTTAAAGACAGAAATCAATGTCCATTTTTCACATCTAAGTGAAGTGTTTTGTGGAGTGCCAAAGGAACATGTGCTGGGAGAGGGCTCCTCAACAGAAATATTAGGGAAAAGGGTGGATGATTCAAAATTACTAAAGCAGTTAGAAGTAGACCTTCCTGCAGCCAGTTGCAGAATGCTCTCTGCTTGCTGAATGCCTGAGAGTGAAACATTAGATGACAGTCAACATCAATAAATGTAAATAACACACAAAGCAGAGAAGAGAAACAACCAGGCTATGGGTCTCCACAGTCAAGAGCCCAACATTAGCAATGACCACTCAAGGACAAGAGACTGGGGCTACTTCAGACCTGTGAAGCCACAGCCCCATGTCTAGTGGCTGCCCAAGTCATCAGTGCAGTTTCTACAGCCCCCTCAGAAGAGCAGTCAGTGCTCTCAGAGTGGTGGCTTCAACATCACCTGGCCCGGGACCTGCATGGAGAGAAGCACCATGTACGCAAGACCATTTTGAGTTTCTCCTCAGCCACCCAAAGCCAGTTCTGGTTTAAGTTTTCAGATGAGATCACTCAACAGCTCGAGTCCTTTGGTTGACGCCTCAACTTTTCTACTCTTCCCATTCATTTTTTGTGTCATTCAGCAGAGTGCCAAGACTGATTGTTGGGATCTGGGTGTTCAGGGGAAAGACTATCAGTGGCCAACAGGCTGTAGCTGAAAAGATAAAGGAAATAAAGAAAGCTGCAACAGTCTCATCCATCCCCTCATGGACTTGTAATGTCAGGGAAGAGGGAGCAATGTCATAACACCATCAGTCCTGTACATGCGCTGGTGTCCAGGACAGGCTCATACTGTGTGATGGACTGCTTGGGTGCCTCACACATCTCAATGTCTGATGTAAAAGTGCTCAGAGAGAAGCAGACTTAGTCTTTCAGCTGGCAGAGAAATACCCTGGGAAAGGGCCAGTACAACCTCCCATACGCACTGCTCTGATCTGTGCCCTCCAGGGGAACTGCTCAGGAACCACCTGCAGGTTCATAAAAAGCCCTGAGAAAAGAGTAAGAAGGAACAAAGGCTTCCCATCAAAATGGAGGCCAGGTCAGACAGGTGGGATGATACCACACACATCCCTAGAAAATCACCAACCAGGATGTGCCCACTAAATCACACCCCAGTTTCCACTGGCCTGGGTGAAGAGTCACCAAACCAGTAAACAGAAAGCTTCTGCTTACTCTTCATCTCTACATGCTCACAGTGACTCGAGCCCAAGGAGTCAGTGAGCTCCACACGGCTCCATTTCTCAGGTTGCTCTGCTTGGGGAGTCCAGGGTTCATCCTCCCTTCTGCCACGACAGTCAGCATTTATCCACATCAAACCATCTCCATCTGCCATCCACCCAGTTGAGGCAGGCCACACACCACTTTCTTGATCATTCTGGGATTTTACTAACCCGTTTACTTTTTCAGCTGCAGGTTTTGCAGCCCCTGTCCCATCAAAAGAAATTAAATACAGTGTTTGCCATTTTTCCCTGTTGATTGTTGCCCAACCTTTCTACTTCCTTTTCTTGTGTATTCCTGATTTTGGCTCATTACAATACTTTGCTTCCTGCCTTGGAACAAGTGCACTTGTGTGGGACCAAGTGAACAAAATTCCAAAAGTCAAAACCTGATTTTTTAATTTTTTTCTGTTCTATTTACTGCTTTAATGGCATCTGAGACTGCTCTAAAAATTAGGAGACCGCAGCCTGTATCCATCTTACCTACTACTCATGCTAGTAGTCCATTTTACAAAAAAAATCCTTTGTCTTCATTAATCATTTAGGTGGGCAATGCATGTCCATGGAAGGGGAAAACTTTGATACTGAAGGGCTTTAGGGGCCCAGAGGCACTGCACTGTCTGTGCCCTCAATATCAGGTCTTTGGACAAACCCTCTTCTGTGCATGAGCCTCAGGACAGACCATGGTGGAGATGATGGGAGAAGCCCCTTCAGCAGAGGGTCTGGCAGAGGGGATCAGGCTGCCCTGTCAGCCTCCTCCAAGTACTTGGCATGAGGCCTAGAGCTCCTGTACCCATCCCTCACGTCTGCAGATAGTCCTGAAGAGGCAGAGGGTCACACGCAGGGTGAGAGTAGCACGTGAGATGCTGCACACCTTGGGCCGCTCATCTGTCCTTGCTGGTCCTAAACCATCCCTGCTGATGGCCTTTGACTGCCACAGGGAGATGCACTCCAAGCAGCATCACATCACAGAATGTCCCCTTGCACTCTATTCCTCTTCACTGAACTCAGAAACTGGAGATGTTGATGTGCAGGCAGAAAAGGTCAAGAACAGGAACCACTGCAGTAACAGCAAGAGGGGTCTGAAGTAGAAGAGCTCATCCTCACAGAAAGACACAGTACAGGAGTGAAAAACTCCTGGAGACACTTTCTCTGGACCACAGGGTGATGTGGACATTGTCACAGAAGATGTGGAACCAAAGACCCATCCATCACATCTGCAGAATCCTGACAGGGCAGAGGGACAGGCTCAGGGGGAGAGAGGCACACGAGGGGCTGTGTGGCCAGAGACCCCTCAGGCAGCTCCAGCTCACACATGATGGAAAAGACATTAGGAACCATCAGGCTCCAAGGGAAGCAGGATACCTGAGTGGGGCTTTGGCCAGCAGGAGCAGTAGATCAAACAGGAATTGGCAAAAAAAACCCAAAAAAGTTCAAGAAACTGCCATTTGAGACTGTGGGTGTCAGTGAGTTCTGTCTTGTCCTTGAGCTGCTCATGGTGTGGTTCTGCTAAATAATGGTTTTTGTTTCAGGACAGCACTGATTGGAAGGATAAGTACATTAAATAAGACATTTCAAATACAGTGGACTAAACATTAGGAAAAATTAGTAAGGAACAAGACTACTGGCCACCCTGCAGTAAACTGTGTTACTGGCTCAGCTCAATGCTTGGAGACAAATTTATTTAAATCACCTCTCCCCCATCAGTCACTAAGGAATGTCCACTTTATCAGATGTGGCATGACCAGGAAATCACACATCCAGACTATGGAAGGGAGGGAGCTCAGCTCAGGACAGCCTCATCAACCTGTCAGGTAACAAGCAATAGGACAAGATGAAATGGTCTGAAATTGTACCAGGGTTAGGAAAAATTTCTTCACTAAAAGAGTAGTCAGGCACTGCAACAAGCCACCCAGGGGAGTGGGGGAATCACCATTCCCAGAAATGTTTAATAAATGTGTAGATTTGGTGCTTAGAGACATGGTTAGCGGTGGGTTTGACAGTGCTGGGATGAGGGTTGGACTTGATGATCTTAGAAGGCTTTTCCAACCTAAATGATTCTGTGCTTTTATAGTTGTCTCACGTGGACTATGTGAGCGTGAGGGAGCCCAGGAGTTCTCCACTGTGTGGGGAGCACTGATGGAATCAGAGCTTCTGGGGTCACACATCTAGAAGCCCTGAAATGCCGATCACTGCCCCAAACTGTGTAAGAGTACTTCAGGATTAAAATAAATTAAAACTAAAAAAAAAGAAAATCCCATACACCAAAACCTCAAACCAGTTCTGAGGGAGTTTTCAGGTGGGTATTGATGATCTAGAGTGAATTTAGGCAGCTTCCCAGGTGAGACCCGTGTGTCAGGAAAGCTGAGACTTGTCCTTGACTTAGCTTGACTTGTACCACTTGTGCTACACAGTAAAAGGTGACTCCAGTTCATTTTCTTCTACTGCCTAAAGTGAACCAGACATGGGATTGGGGAAGGGAAGCCCCAAATGATCTGTTTCTCTTTATTTTGTATGTTTACAAGAAGCTTTTCTTCTCTGATAGCATGTTTGGTAGGTGGGGAAGGATCTTCTATTGCAGCTGTGTTCGTCACACCCTCCTCAGGATTGCTGTGCTCAGCTGTAGCACAGGAAACTTTGAGCCAAGGTTTAGCCCTGCCTCATATATCCCGAGTGTCTGTGTACCACAGAACAAGAGGACATGTTATGGATGCCTGCAGCATCTGCCACCTGAGCCACAACACATGTGAACTTCTCAGTGGATAATCCCATGGATAGAGCTACACACTGAGAAAGGTGTGCACTGAGCAGCACAGCTCTGGGCACACCTGTGCTGCAGGAGGGTTTCAGAGGGATCTTAGAAAAAGATGCTTCCCCCAGAGGCTGGTTGGGCACTGACCAGGCTCCCCAGGGCAGTGGGCACAGCCCCAAGGCTGCCAGAGCTCCAGGAGGGTTTGGATGATCCTCTGGGGCACAGGGGGTGACTCTTGGGGATGGGCCTGGGCAGGACCAGGAGGTGGACTCGATGATCCTTGTGTGTCCCCGCCAACCAGCATATCCTGTGATTCTGTGAAACACCTGAGCCCCCTGTGCGCACTCCCGTCGTGCAAGGTCTGCGAGCCCGGGGCACGGCGCTCTGTGCGGGCGAGGGGCAGCAGCAGCCGGAGCCAAAGCTCCGTTTGCCGAGCAGCCGCGTCCTCTGGCCCCCTGACGGGAAGGGTGTCCAAGGTGGCACTCACGGGGAAGGACCTTCACCCAGCCGTCCCCTCGCCCAGGACACTCGGCCTGAGCCCAGCCCTTCCCCTGGGGACTCACAGCCCCCGAGCCGCACTGGCCGCCCCGGCGGGAGCGGAGGGGGCAGGACCCGTCTCACACCACGCTGCAAAGAGTTAAGCCCGGCTCTGTTGGTATTTCCAGCGGCTCCCAAAGTCGGCTGAGACGGGGAGCGCCCGGATTGGCTGCGTACGGCCGGTAGTAATTAGTATCAGATATCAAACTTCTGTCTTTGCTAAGACCCTTTCCGATAGTCGCTGCTCTCCGCTAGACGATGACATCAGCCAGGACACCCAGCTGCTGGTAGTAAACTCCGGGCGGGAGGAGGCTCCCGCTGGCTCCACGTTAATTAGTTCAACACAGCACACGGGGAGCAGTTGGTGTCTGTGGAGGGTCAGTGCTGGATGGGACCAAATCTTACAAAGCCACTTGCTGCTTCTTGCCAGCCGGCTGTGAAAGCACCCAAAGAGTCCAGGAGAGCTGGATGAATCCTGAGCACCAGCCACGGTCTGGTCGGCTTTTCCCTGTGGAGGAAGTTAATGGTTTAAGTGAGGGGCATCTGATCTGGTCCCTGAGTCACCATGACACTCCTGGGGTCTGAGCACTCTTTGCTGATTCGGAGCAAGTTCAGATCAGGTAGGGAAAACCTTGAGATTTCTCTTCAACCTTCTCTCTCTGGCAAGCCATAGCCACAGGCTGTTTTGCATTGAATGTTCGGAAGCAGCATGCGAGCAAAGATTCGAGGGGTTGTAGAGCTGTCACGGCTTTGCTCTTACAGAGACTGTTCCACAAGTGGAGAGACGCATCTTCCTTCCTCTCTATTGCTTTTTTCCTCCTGGTTTTTCATTGTCTTTGATTTATGTCTGTGGTTTTTTTCTGCTAAAATTGCAGTTCCCGGTGATCCTGCTCTGGCCCTGCTGCAAAAGATTTGCGCAGGAAGCCAAAAGGAAATCTGGGATAAACAAGGTGCCTGCTGCCGTCCGTGTATTCCAGGTGCTCTGGTGGGTCTGTCTGTGACAGTCGCGGTGTGGACGGGCCCGACACTGTCTCTGACAGGCAGGCGGCCAAGCTGGTTCCATTAGGTTGTGACTAATTGGAGAAAAATGGATTTGAAGAAATGCGTCACTTTTAGAAGTAAAAATAACAAATGGAACATGAAAAGTATTTAAAGTGACATCATCAGAGAAATAAAACCAGAGCCACACAATTGATTGCCACTCGCAGAGGGTTTGCAGTAAAACATGCCTCCGGCTCGTAAGTCCGGGGAAGCACCTCTCAGGGGCTTCTCTGAGGACGCTCTGCGTGAGTGAAGGTGAGTGAAGGTGAACTATGGGACGGTCGCTTCTAGATCAGCCCCTCTGCTGGATGTTCGTACCTTTAGTCACTGGCTGTGTCTATAGTAAGTATGCTCTGTTTGGGAGTGGGTATCTTGACTTGCAGTTTTTTTAATAACATACTGCAGTTTTAACAGAAATGTTGAAAAACGTTGTCAAGGTGCTTTCTCTGACCTTCCCAGTGGTGAAGATCTCCCTGGGAATATTATCTGTGAGGATGTTCAGACAAATCAGCCGCATGTATGGGATGCTTTAAAACCGGACAGGGCAGTCACGTTGGAACATGCACCCGCTCTGGCATGTCACCCACGCCATGTGTGTTTTTGCCTCCTTCTGCATTGTAGATAATGAAATTGGAGATTTATGATGCTGACGGGAGACATGAGTGGTGTTATCAGGATCTCTTAGATAGCTGGGTGGTCAACTTAAACTTTGTTTTCTCAGCAAATACAAAGTTGGCAGTTGGTTGAAAACCCCAGAGTGTGTGTGCAAACACAAGTGTCCTAGTCTGGCTCAATTATACAAAGCTTGGGTCCAGGTCTTTGGTGTGGTTTCCCTATCTCTCTGATCTTACATTTCATTAGATTAAGTCATTCCTTAAATTTTGTTGATATATTATGGTACGCTGCTGTTCATTTGAAAAAAAAATCTCTGTCTGTAACAATTCATCCAGCATGTACAAAACAACACTGCCACCTCCCTGAGGAACAGAGGATGGGCTGTGCATTGTCCCTGCATTCTTTTCAAATGAACCAGGGTTGTTTTTAAGGCTCATTTCTGGTTTATTTGTAAGCTGGCTTTATTATGGAACCAACAGTGGGCTCTCTAAATGCATTTTTCAAATGATTCTCCAGGAAAAGTAAACTTTGTGGGTCTTTGCGTCCATAAATTCTCGTGCCTTTCAGCATTTCTAGGACATTCAATTTGTGGGGCATTCTTATTCATTACTTATTCCCACAACTGTCTATTTATTTTGCTGGAGTTGAGCTTGCCAGAATCCCAAATGCATGTCTGCAACTTGCTGTCCCCACGTCTGGGACCACTACAGGTGATGTGGGACATGGCCACAGCACAACTCTGGCTGTCGCAGTGTGTGAGACAGGGGAGGAGAGTAGGATGCTTAGGAACACAAATAAATCAATAATGCTGCTTTCAGTTTGTGCTGGATTTTTAATAACATGGGGAATAGAGATGAAAAAGCTAACATTAATGAAATCTCTTTTATGTGCAAAGTCTCTATGGGACAGTTTCCTCTGGTGTCCCTGCTCCATGTGCAGGCTTTGTCAGCTGTAAAGCCCTGAGGGTGACAGGAGGTGCAGATCTGATTTACCATCCTCCATTTCCTTGGAAGAGGGATGAAAGTCCCTAACAACCCGTCACCCTGCCCCACACCATCCTGCATGGCTCAGGGGCTGTCACATGGGACAGCAGCAGTTTCAGGGATCTGTGTAACTTGCACAGAGCTGGGAGGGATCGGCCCCCAAAATTCCAAGCCCCAAGGAGCCAAGCTTGACAATGCACCATTGCTTTGGAAGTGGTCTCGTGCAGGCAGGTGTGAGGCTTTGTTTGCTCCTCAGGTTTGGGAAGAATTAGCTGTGCTCCATGACTCATGATGAGTCTGAATCCCTTTTGAAGGATTCCAGGGCAATATTAATGAAGGCTGAAATAAATATTAGTAACTAAACTTTTGCTCTCTCTCCATGGCTTGCACATGCTGAGCAGCTGAAAGAGCTATGTGAGTGTGTTAAATGGTTCTGGAGATACATTACTTGTTTCCTCATCTCGGAATCCCTTTAATCTCTGTGTCATGTGGAGCGAGGAGGTGGCAACTAGAAGGTGGTGAGACATAGGTGTGGATCGAGCATCAGCTCTCTGGTCCTTTGCTTCCATCTGGCAGCATCAGTAGCAAGGAAAAGAAAGCTTGTCCAGGAAGGGCTGGTGTGGTGGTGGAAAAGCAGTGGCTTTTCACAGCGTGCTCAGCAATCCTCCCTGGAGTCCCATGGTGGTTTCTCCTCTTCTTGTCTCACCAGTGGTCGAAGTGAAGGACCAGCAAAGCTCTGCCATGTGGTGAAACAGCAGCTACCCCAGTTCTGGGCATCAGGAACCACTCCAGAGGAAAGAGGGAAAAACACCTCCATGCTGCAGTCCTGCAGGGTCCCCTTCCCCTTCCTTGAGGATTTGTATGCCTGTTTATTTGGACTATTTTGCCAAAGATAAATATTCTGATCTCAGGTCATCCTGACAAATTTTGCAGGAATGATGATTCTTCAAGTCTGCCATGCTGTCCCATGTGCTCCAACTATCAATGGGATTGCACTAAATCAACTAGGACATCCAAGTGCTGTTCCAGAAACACTTTTAACTCTTTCCAGAGACAATAATTTATGTGATTTGCTTTGAATACAAACCAGTTATTCTCCAGCAGCGGCATCAGACAAAACAGACAAAACTGACAAATGCAGATCGAACCTTAACCCTGACCTTTTCTTACAGTGGTATGAAAGAGCTTACAAGGCCAATATCTGCCTAACCTCAGTGGTAGTTTAGATAACTGGTGAGAAGTGAAAGTTTGACACTATAAATAAGGCTCTGTATGGCTTGGCATGGGGTACCAAGGCGTAATTGTGGACACATAGGGGTGGGTTTGCAGGGAAGCCTTGCCTGGCTCTGTGAGGGAAAGGATTCATTCTTACTCATAGGGCTTGAATGAAGCTGAGATGGGAGAGGAATTCATTCTGTCTGCCTCTGGTGGCTAAAGTGATTTGGAACAAAATCAGCAGGTCAATAGAGGCAGAAGAGGGTAGGTCTTGGTAGGGTGTTAGGCCAGGCATTTTGGCAGAACCTTTATTTTTGTTTTCCTGGCATCCAAAGATAAAACATGAGCCCGTTTTTCCTCTCGGATTGTGAACTCATGCAGGTTACTATCAGTGTGTGTGTTCAAACCATGGCCTCATTGTAACTGATGAGACTGTTTTGTGAAGATTTTGTAAAACACTGACTTGATGTAGATGGATTTGTGCTTGGTTTTGTTTTTCTGGCATCTTATACCTCAGTGTTTCAGTAGACAGTCACATGTTTGTTAAGTCAGGCATGTGTTGTAGCACAGATTGAAACTGTCTCACTGTGCTTCAGGGGACATTTGTCTGGGCTGCTCAGGGGGTGCTGGAGGGAAGACTCCAAGGTGAGAGCCTGTTCTCAGGACCATGGTGAGGTCAGGGTTGCACATTATGATGGAGAAAGCCCTAAGAGGGATTTCACAGCTGATAGTGCCTGTTTGGTGGTCTAGGGTCCTTGCTAGCCAGCTGTGGTCTTGTGTCTCTTCCAAGGTTAGAAGTGTAGTTTTGACCAATGTAGACAAGATTTTCTGTGCAATCCCCCAGGTAACATGCACATCTGCCTGAGAGAAGGTAAAATGCTCCCACCTCTGAAGTGACATCACAGGAAAAGATAAAGCAGCACCCACTGGGAAAGGGTGGACCGGGGCTTTCCATGGCTGTCTTGGCTGAGCAGTGCCATTATCCAGCTGCCTGAGGTTCATCTCTGCTTATGGTTCCCACCGGAGCTGTGTTGTCAGAGCGTAACATGGGCCTGGAGATGTGATGCTACAGGGAAATCCCTTTGTGGCTCATGGCTCATGGCTGTCAGCAGAGCACAGAGCCTTGGAGGGGCTCAGGACAGAGCCTTGGAGGGGCTCAGGACAGAGCCTTGGAGGGGCTCAGGACAGGGCCATGGAGGGGCTCAGGACAGAGCCTTGGAGGGGCTCAGGACAGAGCCTTGGAGGGGCTCAGGACAGAGCCTGGCCAAGGTATTTTGCAAAACAGCATCTCCCGACAAACAAGTCCTATGGTGCTCTGCTGATGTCAGCATCCAGGAGGTTGGCTGGCTTGTCACCCAGCTCAGAGTGACTCCACATTCACCCACATCCACCCGGGATTTGATGCCAACCTGCTGCCCAGCTGGAACACTTCTCCCAGCCCTGCCCGTGGGGCACCCTGCTGTGGATACTGCTCCTGCTCCTGACACAGCCGCAGAGAGAGGCAGACACAGCCTTGAGAAGGCCACAAGCAATGTGACTGCACCCTGCCCAGCGTGCCAGCACTGCTCCGGCCCTGCTGGGACCTTGGGACAGTCAAAGGACCACAGGGCAAGCTGCTGTCTCCCACCATGCTCACACAGTGCCTCAGACATTTTAAGTAAAGCCAGTCTCAAAGCCTGCAGCAATCCTGCCTTTGGAGGGAGGATGGGTCCAAAACAAGGCCAGGAGCTGGACTTGATGATCCTTGTGAGTCTCCTCCAACTCCAGATATTCTATGATTCCAGGGCTGTTTTCTGCCAGCCAGTGTGTGAGCAGGGGCAGGTCACCAGGTTCCTCTGGAACACACTGTGGCCATGGACAAACCCCTGTTTCACATTTGACAGGCAACAAAACTGCTGCTGTTGCAAACAGGAGTCCCTCCTCCCCATTCCCAGTTTGTTGCCAACTCCCCACCCTGGCCCCAGCAGAGATGTCCCCATCCTGTGTACCACTGGTCTGCACTCGCCCTCCCCAAACCCCAGCTCTGAGCTGCCGAGGGCAGGAATGAGCTGCTGAGGTGGCTGGCAGAGGGGACAGTGACTTGCTGCTGCTTTTTTAGTGGCAGTGTCAGCTTCAGCTGTTTGTCAAACTACTGACTCCCATCACAGTTGTGCACTTGGGTCCAGCTGGCATAAGGTGGTGCCACTGCCAGTCCCCAGAGGCACTGGCAGGTGCAGCACAAAGTGCAGGGAGCAGCAGGAAACTGCCCCACCACAAGTTCTGGCAGCAGCAGTGACTCATTTCAGATGAGAGAACAGCAATTGCGTTGTTTGTGGACATGGTTCCCAATCAGAGCAAAGGTGCTGGTGCAGCCTGGGCAGGGAGGAAACCAGCAATTAAAATAGCTGTGGTACTTGGGGGCATGGTTTAGTGGTGGGCTCGGCAGTGCTGCATTAAAGGTTGGACTGGATGATCTTAAAAGTCTTTTCCAACTAAACAATTCTGTGATTCTGTGACTTATTGGGATTTCACTTGAAACCACGTAAGAAAACTGGAAAAAGCTGAAGCAGGAGGGACTGTGCCTCAGTCAGTCCCACTGCCAGAGGGTCCATCAGAGAAAGGGGCAGATTCTGGGTCAGAAGTCAAGAAGCAGCAATAGATCTGCATCTGCCCACCTGGGCAGCTCGATTCAGCTGCAAGAACAAGCTGAATGCTGAGACAGCCTTGTGCAGCCTCAGTTTCCAGAGAACCTGCTCTGGCCACTACCTGAGTGTTGGTGGGAAGGGTCAGGCTCTGATCCATGGCTTTGCCTGCCTGTCCTAGCCCTGAACCCTGCCAGGAGGGCACTCCTCTCCCCGCCTTGTGCTGCTCAGCCCCCTGTGCTGCTAAAACCAATTCTCCAAGGAGAGGATGGTGGTATCAGTACTCTGGCAATACCTGAGTATGGGGGATGCTCTAGTGCAGGTGATAAAAGTCCCAGCCCACCCTGACTGCTGAGCACAGTCTCAAAGCACCCTCAGAGACTGAAGCAGATGGCCAGACCTGCCCGCTCCTGGGTGGAGAGAATATTTGAACACATCTTTTCTGTGCATCACTAGACCAGGCAAGGCTCAAGCTGTCCTCTTAGCTTCCTAAAGCTCTGAGTTCAGGTCCTAGAGAGGAGGATGACTCATGACTGCAAGTCATGGGCAGTGCTCAGAGCCTGGGTCACCAGAGGCAGATGTGACTGACAGCAGGAGGTCTTGTGTGCACCAATGACACAGCCCCACTGCAGAGGACATTTCTGGAAGCTGTTATCAGTAAAGGGACTTGGTGCTGGCATTGAAGGGAGGAGTAGTGTTTCCTAACACAAGAAGTTCACAAGTAAAATCACTGGAATATGTCCGACATGTCTCACATCATCCAGGGGGGATTTCTCATTGTGGGGTACCACAGGAGGGAGCAGGGTTGCTGAAAGAAAGGCTATCTCTCAGCTGGTGGCAGCTGGTGGTGTCAGCACAGCTTGGTACCACAGGACCAGTGTGTTTGGCTGCCCCCTGGCTGGTACAGCCATTCAAGCTGGTGCAGGCAGGCAACAAGGATGCTGGGGGTGTGAGGCCAAGATTGTCTCTACAGTGCTCCAGCCACCACTCTTTGTATCATAGATGATTCTCTGAAGTGTTAGCAAAGCAATTCCCTTGAAAACTAATAATATTCATGAAAAATTAATTCCCGTACATCGAGGGTGGTGGCACTCAGAGCTCAGGGCTCCAGCAAAGGAAGAGGACAGAAGTGCAGCGGGGGTGAGACACAGCCCCAACAGATTCCAAGGAAAGAAGCAGCTAAGTGGTGGTGGTTTGTATAGTGCCAGGGGCTCCTCTGGCCCTGTTTTTAAGCACTGTTGGTTGTAAGGGAAAGGTGCAAACCCTGAGCTGGCATCTGCCAGGCTGTTGCACTGCCTCAGAGGCTGCCTTGCCTCTTGCTGAAGGGATGTTCAACATTATTGCCTGACACTGTCCACTACATTTCTTCAGATGGTTTGAAACAGGCTTTGGAAGTTCACAGAAATATTTATGGGAGTTAAGTCGTGCATCCATGCATAAGGACATAGAGGCTTGGGTGAATATTTGGTGGCTGAAATAACTGTTTCAACAGTCGAGCTTGTGCTGCTCCTGGAAATGGCCAGCACTTGCACTCGCCTGTCCTCACATTTTTGGCAGCATGCCCTGAACAAACAAGGCTGGATAAACTTTTTCTCTTTGATCCGTGGCTTAAGAATGGGCCAAACTTAAGGAAGTTAGTAAGCTCAGCATGGTCCACAATGAACTCTGTGTGTCAGGGAGGTTGCATGACCTGCCAGGGAAGAGCTCAGCTCCCACTCAGAGCAGCGAGTGGCATTGCTGGATCACAGCCTTTTTGCCTGTCAGCATGAAAACCAAATTGGAGACCTTTTCTTTTTGCACAAAATTATCATCAAATAGTCCCTGATCCCCTCTGTGATGGTCTATCTGCAGTGCTCAGTGCAGGAGGCAAAGGAGAGGCTGTCAGCTGGAGCACGGACCGTCTGCAGCGGGAGGGGTCCCCTGGACTGTGCCCAGTTCTCTGGAAGGCCATGGGATCTAGGAAATCTGTGTTCCCAAGTGCTTCTCCTGCAGACAAGTAGAGGGAGAGCTATGGCAGTGAAATGTGCATGTTTTCAGAACTTCTTGCATCATGGCAGAAGATGAATCTTATACCCATCCCACTGGAAATCATCATCACCTTCCAAGATATGCTTCAAGGGAATTTGTACCATCTCCTTTTTATCCTCACTGGCCTGGCTGACAGCTGACTGCTTCCTGAGACTGGCAAATTATTTGTTTGCTAGGAAGGGCTATGAAATAAGCAGAAGCAGCAGGGAATGTGGGCCATGAATACACAGTCATCCAACTGTTAAAATCCCCCTGCCAGTGTGGATGTGAAACAACCCTAGGTCTGGCTGTGTCAGAAGTCACAGTGAAATGGTTCAAATAATTTGGGTGAGCCACAAATCTGTTTTTATTCTTGGACAGTCCCTGGCCACCCTGAGCTTACCTGTTCCATAAAGATCCATCTCTTCCTCTGGGAAAGAGCCAAGTTCTTTCTTACAACAGCTCTTCAGCATTGTAAGCAGTCACAGAGAAGGTTCTGCACACAGAAACTGGAGTACAGCTCACCCTGTGTAAGATACCTGCCACAAGCTGGTTTCCTTTTAATTACCTCTACAGTCCAGGAGGAAAGATGGGCATTCCCAAGGCATGAACTGTGTTGTTTGGTTTTGAGGGCCCTTGAGGCTTTTGACTTCTGCGAAGGGGGTGCAGATAACTGGGTCCAGTGTGGCTACCAGAGTGTGAGGGTCTAAATCTGTGTCCATGGGCAGAACCAGCACTGCCCATAGGGCAATGGAGGGCTACAGACTCCCCCGGCAGCAAGGTTTGCCAGTGACTTAGAGCTACCAGCTTCACCCTGGCCTAAGGAGAGCAGCACACACACAGACTTTACCAAATACTGAAGGCTACATTTTTCCCTCACAGCAGGAGTCTATCTTTGGTGTCCTAAGAAGTGCTGGAATTTGACAGGAGATCATTGTCCCACACGAGGCTTTCATTAAACATTTGCTTTGAATGTGAGATATGGTTTGTACAGAAGACATGAAAAAGTCACAAGTAATGGCATCTCAGGGAGCCTCATGCTCTGGGCACTGCTTTATTGAGCTCCATCCCATGCCCCAGGGAAGCTGAGTTGGTGACATGAGCTGTTGGAAGAGCTCAGCAGGTTGCTCCCAAGGACAACCTGGCTGTTCTTGCCTTCCTTCTCCTTCCAATGCTGGCTCATTCTGGGCAGCTGAGAGGAGGCAGTCTGGGGCAGGGGATGTGTGTGCAGTTTGTTTTGTGACTGTTGGAAGGTGTATGTCCTCATGGCAAGCTGTACAGAGCTTCCAGCAGGAAAGAATGGACGTGAGTTTTATGTCCTACCTTGTGATACAGGTGTCTTCTTGAAGACAAATTTGCAAAACCAAAGGTGTAGGATATGATACTTAGTCAAAGTCCAGGCATGGCTACCTGAGAGATGGGATGAACTAACCTGTGCAGCCCTGGGCCGTGCTGAGGTTTGCAGCCTTGCATGAGGCAGGCAGCAGGGGTGTGGTGGGCTGTAATTACGTAATGTAAATATTGAGAGGTGCTTCTTTGTTGGGTGCCTAATTGATGCTCTGTAGCTCAGGCCACAGCACTCACTGGGTCATTCCCATCTGTCAGCACATTGCTCCTAAACAGAACACTGGAGACTGGAGGTCCTTGGAGCAATGGGTTCACAGAGATGGCACTATTTGCTCCTCACCATATTATCTGCATCCCCTTGGTACAGTAAGCATATCTGCATCCCCCTTGCAGGTCTGGAAATGTGCTGCCAGGCCCTCAGAAGGGTGGTGGAGTTGGAAAGCTCTACTCAACCCACAGTGTTGGGATGAGGGAGAACCTCCCAGCTTCAGAGTTCAGAGCTCACCAACCATTTGAGCTGAAGCCAGGGTCACCTGAGGTCACTATTGCAGGTGCCAGGCAGGGCTCAGCCTGTCCCAGGCACCAGGTAGTGCCTGTGCCAGAGCAGCCTGGCCCTGCCCACCTGTGCAGGAGGGAGGACTGGGTGGGTGCGGGCTCTCAGCTCCTCCCTGGCAGCCCCCTTGGCTTGGAGCATTCTGTTCACAAGGCTGGTCCAGCAGCAGCAAGGATCAGTGCCAGACCTCAGTGCCACACACAGACACATCCCCCCATACTCCATATTGACATCTCAGCACAATCCTGCACCTTTCCCTGACTCTCTCTCTCTCACAGTTTTACAGCTACGGCTCCAGCAGAGAAGGACCCGTGAGCAGCTGGCAGACCAAGGCATCATGCCACGTGAGTATCTTCTCCTTTTCCATGCACTCATGGCTCAGAGGGGCTGTGCTCATCCTGGGCACTGCTGGGACACTGTGTAGCACCAGCTGCCTGCTCAAACTCACAGAGCTCAGAGCAGAGTGCTCACAGGGGGACTTTGCTCTCTGCCCTGCAGAAATATGATGGTCCCTGGTGCTGTACAGAGGTGCTCAGCATTTATCACACAGACTATAATGCCTCTGCTCAAACTGAAGTCAGGAGAGATGTTTATCTTCCACCATCCAAAAGTTCAGCTGCAGAGTTCCCTGGCCCAGGGGTCACTGTAGCAGGACAAGCGTATCCAACTCAAGCAGAAGACACAAAGCTCTTCACGTAGGCAAGGGCAGAGAATCTCCTGTCCCCCTGTAAAAGCCAGGAACCTCTGGGAACCTCTGTGGCAGGACAAAGAAGAGGTAGAGAGGGCCCATTCCAGAGGCTGTGGAGAGAGGCAGCCATGGGCAACTGCCTTGGCCCCAGGCGGAAAGGCAATCTCTGGAGGATTGAGATATATCCAGATCCGCATCTGTGCCCAGCCAGGACTCCACAGGGCAGGGCTACCAGGGTACACCTGAGGCCAGTGAAACCCCACCTGGGCTGCTTGTGGCACAGTGACAAATGTGTTCCCTCTCTGACCTCACTCATCCCTGCTCACATGGCACTCGAGCCTGAGGGACAAGCTCCAGGACAGCATTATCATGCAATCAGGCAGCATCAGAAAGTCAGTTGCTAGGGCCCAAAAAGTCAGTGAATGAAAACGATCCCTTCTGCACCTGCAGGTGCATCATGAAACCTGTAGCACCACTGGAGAAAGGATGCTGGGAGCTCAGCCCTGCTCGGTGGAACACTCTATCCTGACCTAGCTCAGGCTCCACGTGCATATCTGTGGTTACCTGGGACCCAGGTAGAGGATCCTTTCTGTCTCAGCAAGGACCCCTTGCGTCACTGCTAAGGTCACAGTTTTCCAAAGGCTGTGTCACTTCTGTCTCTTCTAGTTGAACTTGAAGATTGTGATGCAGCTCTTGCCTCAACAGCAGAACAACACCTCACTAAGAGCATGGCTCTGGCACTGCTTGCTGCACCCTGCCCACCCCTCTGCCCTCCTAAACGATTGTGCCAAGGTAGCCAGCAACAGTCACCTGCTCAGGACATTATTGTCAGCATCAAGCACTAAGAAAACTTGACCGAGATGACAAAAATCATGACTGCCAAAGTGATAAATTGCTTTAAGACTGATAAATGCATGTCCTTTCCATTTTTCACCTGTTTATTTCTTTAAACATTCAGATTTTATGCTACCTGCCACAAAAGGGCAAGCACTTGAATCACAAGACTCCAGGAGCTGAAGCTTTAAACAAAATACTGTGACATTTCTTAGAGTACTGCAAGAACTAGGAATACAGTCCATGGTCAAAAATATGTCTAACATCTCCCAGATTGCAAAGTCCACTCTGTAAAGGTGGGGACACATGGACAAGGTGCAGGACACCTCATTGCACACTCACAGAGCAGCAGTGCCTAGTGAGAGGTTTGCACACCTGGCACTGGTCTGCAGGGCTGAGCTGGCACACGTGGCACCCAACAGCTCAAACCTTACACATTGCAGACCACATATTAAGCCAAATTTATTTGATGGCAACTGAAGTGTATTTTGCTGTTATTTACAGCTTCTTTGCACTCCCAACTTCCAGGTTGAGATTTTGCAGTCTGGTTTCTGTCCAAGAAGACCATTTTGGGAAACTTGAGTGTAGTTCACTCACTGAAAGTAACAGAAGAAAAGGCACTTTTGCCATTATAAAAACAAACATGCAGAATTTAACTGCTGCATTTGACCTCAGGAGGAAGTGTCAGATGTTAGCATTTAATATATGGAAGCCCCAGCCAGCTTCCCCATGGCTTGGCCATGTGCAGTCATTCCTCGTGAGAAACAAGTCTTTGTTAACCTTATCTTCCCACACCCTGTTGGCTCTGAGGACCATCAGGTGAGGCTGGCTCCAGGAGGTGCACTAGGGCAGGATCTCAGTTCACAGGTATTGCAAGAGGTCAAGCAATGAGCCCATATGGCTGTAACCCACAGGTGTTGCAAATCTTCTGGAAAGAGAAAAGAGAATCTTTTCGGGAAAAAGTAAAGATGGGCATGGCTGGTCTCCATGGTGAGAGGCAGGTTTGGGCCCATGCCTGGAGCATGCACTTGGAGCATGCACATGGCACAGCAGATTCTGCACAGGGTGCTCCTGCTGCATACCAGTGCAGATGAGAGCAGAGCCCATCCCATTCCTCAGCCTCACTGAGTAGGAAGTTTCCAGTTCATGCACCAGGATGTGTAGATTCGTTGCCCTAGTGTAACTGCTGCAGAGCCAGCAAAGCATTTTAAATCAAGAGCATGTGGGGTCTCTTGCAGAAAGGCAGCTATAGGGCTGGGTATGGATAAACCCCCTCCTTAGACCTGCCCAAACACCTGCCCTGGGCCAGATCCTGCTTACCTGCCTAAAAGGAGGAGGAGGCAGATTGCAGGATGAAGGATTCCTCAAGACAAGGTTCCCCTGACTGTGATGGAATGCAAAAATAGCTGCTCTTGAAGACCCTCCTGCTGTACACAGCCATCACCTCATCCTCTCACTGAAACCCCAGAGCTGCAGTCCCAGGGTTGTGGACCCCACCAACAGCCCTGGTGCCTCCAGACCCTCAGCCATTTCATGCTGAGATGTCATCCCCCTGAACAACCAGTGCCATGTCTTTATTTGTTTTGCAGACTAATACAAGCTGCAGCATCCACGTAATTCCTCCAAAAGTCTTGATAAATTACTGAGCTCATCAAGATTTTCCTCTGGAATAGCATGGTGCTTGGTCGGTGCTTGTAGCACACTGCCAACATCACTACTGCAAAGGAGGGTTGGGAGAGTCATCTCTCTTGCTAGCTTCATTTCTCCTGTGCACTATTTGATCTTGCTTCTGATCAAACCAGCTGTCACCAGTGCTTGTGGCTGCTCATCAGAGCATGACACAGCAACGCTTGTCTGTCCGTCTGCTTTCCAAATGTCAGGAGTAGGAATGAGCCTTCTGTGTTTTTCTGTGATTCACTGGAGGTTCCAGGGGTTGCCTGGGTGTTGCCTACCAAAAGCCAATTCAGAGAGGCCCCCAAACCTTTCCTGTCGCTCCGCAACCTTCTCTTCATCCTCCCCTAGACTGACGGAGGATAACATGTCCTGTGTGAAAATAGTTTCTGTCTTTATTGCATCCCATGCAGAAGATGGAAAGAGAATTTCTGTTGCCAAACAAAGAGTTGCAGCGGACTGTTTTTGTGGGTCAGGACACCTTCCCCTTCCTTGTCCCAGTGGGAACAGTGAGTTTTGCCTGCTTACACAGCCAGAAAAGAATTTTTGTAGAATGTGAGAAGTATTAATCCCCTCACCGTGCAAATTCTGCCTCTATTTCTACTGAACCCCAGTAAACAAGGAGAGACAGTCAGTGATGGGAGAGGGACAAAGGACCACAGTTCGAGGGCCTTCCCCTGCAGTGCTGTCACTGGAGGCTGCGCCCACAGACCCCAAGAGCTGAGGCAGTCTTAGTTTTCCTGCTGACCTCAAGCCTCAGTCACCTGCAGGTTTTACTTTCCCGTGAAGTCCCTCACAGGTGTTTCCTTTTCCCAGATCTGTCTTCTGGAGCTGTGGTGCCTTCCATGACCTGCAGGGAACATTCCAGGGAAAAGTCATATCTGCTCTCTGACGTGTCCCACAGAGCACTGTGTTTCAATGCCTGCACCCCCTCCCTGCCCACATGCCTTTTGCTCTCCCCCTGCTCTCCATCCCCCCTGCTCTCCTGCCATGGACTGGCTGAGAGCATGGGATTTCCCAAGCTTTCCTAAGTTATTTTTAGGCAGTGCAATAAAGACAACAGCTAGTTTGTGTTGCTATTTTTATAGCACTCATTAAAATGCTGTTGCTGAATATCCTGGTAGCTGCTTGCTTCCGCTCCTGTGCTGACTGCTCCTCTTTCTTTCCTGTTGCAGCACTGAAAAGCCCATCTGCATTCCATGAACAGCGAAAAAGTCTGGAGCGAGCCAAGGTAACTCCTGCAGCCTTCTTATGAGAGAACACGTGGGCTTGCTTTGCATGAGTCACAGGGTTTGAAAGCACCTTCCACCACCATTCCCTCCTCTGGCATCCTCCATGCAGGCCCTGTGGCCAGTGATGCGGGGCAGAGCATCTCCCCTGCTCCCAGACATCGGGTGCGCTCACAAATGTTCTGGAGCACCCTTCTCCAAGCAAGGAAGGGTTAAAGGGCAGATGGGTCATCTGTGCTCTGAGCTGTGGGGTTTCACAGCAGCCTCAGGGTTTTGCAAGGGGCCATGGGCAGGGCACAGTTCAGCTTGGCATTGGCAGACCTTCCAGTGAGTGTCCAACCAGTGGAACTGCTGCTGTCCCTCTGGGCACATCCACAGCCGGCTGTTCTGCACTCCTGTGTCAGCCAGGTTAGAGCAGGGCCAGCAGCAAACAGGCCTGAAGGATCCTAACTAGTTCTGTGCAGGGGGAATGCAGCTGCCTCCTGGAGCAAGTCCCCAGGGAGCTGACACTTGTCTCCAGGCAGGAACCTGGCTCTGAGCTCCACAGGTCAGCTTGGTCATTAGGACACAACATCCAAGGGGGAAGTGGGCCAGGCTCCTGTCCACCCCATTATCAGGCTTCCCTAAATACTGCTGGAAGCAGAGATAAGATAAGTAGCCATTTCCATAACACATTGAAACTGTGCTAATCACCTTTTGGGAAATCATACTGGTTTCCTAAGTGCCATGACCAAGCTGGAGGGATGACCACAGAAGTCACACAGTCATGAAGGTTTTGCTTGAACGCAAGCATTCGTTCCACTAATCCACCAAATGTGCTTGCAGTCACATGGGAAAGGGCCTTCACAAGGAAGAATGATTGTGAAATACAGAGTAGTGCTCTTCTGAACCTAAACACGCTCCAAATCACTTGCCCCGAGTCTCCCATGGTAATAAATGGCAAGCATAAGAAACACAACATGACTGTGAAAAATTAGTATGCTTACAAAATTTCAAGCAATCCAAAGTATCCTTGAAGTGTCATATATTTTATAGTTTAAGTATACATTTGTGTCTCTTTGTCTTTCTCTTCAAAAGCTTTCACTGGCTAGTTGCCTGGGGAACAGGAAAGGATGGTCAAGTCTATCCCAAACCTCAGGCGTTTTTAGAGCATCCTAAGGCAGACACTGAGCATAGCCCATAATAAACATTGTTCTCTTGCAAGGTTGCCCTGCTTAGACCTGGGACAGGGAAAACCCCTGGCTGCTTCCAAGTAATTACTCCAAGGCATTTGTTGTTTAGGTGATATTCCTCCCAGCTGATGCTGTGCAAACAGAAAGCAGGTAAAACGAACTGCTCCTGTGTTCTGAAAGCTCTTCTGCTTCAGCTGATGCTAAAAATGCCCTCATTTGAAGACTTTCTCCACCATTTGCACCCCAGAGACACAAGGGCAGCTTATAAACAGATAAGGTCCAAAGGAACTGAAGTCACAGCAGAAACATGAGCAAAGCCACAGCTGTAGGCCAGCAACGGGAGCTGAGCCCAAGTCAGGACCTGTTGTGAGGATTAGCTGGAAATGCATTAGTTGATTTTAATTGCACTCAGGTGCAGATACCAGCTCGCTCTGACCTGGCACAGGAATCAGGCAAACCTGCACATGGTCCAAGCAAGGGACTGTATTGGTGGAAGTAAGCTGGGAAAAAATACAGGGGGAAGAGTAAGGTGTTAGAAAGACTTCAGTAACTAAAATATCTATTATTTGTTTGAACATGTCACTGGCTATGTTAGAGGCTAGCATCAGGCCAGCACAGCAGACTTTGAAGTTGGTGTCCTAGAACAGATTGCTGGGTTGGAGGACTGAGAGCAGGCTGCCTCTGCTGAGGCCTCCTGGCTTTCCTGAGCCCTGGCTAAGTAGTGCTTGAGCACTCACCCAGCACCCCCACAAGGGTGGCAGAAAGGGGCTGTTGTGCCTCTGCCCCAGAGCAGAACAGCCCCTGCGTCAGTCCTGAGTGATATGTGAGAACCCACAGACATCCCACTCCCCAGCAGCTGCTCTGGTGTTCTCTGACCTGTGCTATGAGATGTGTCCTCTCATTCCCAGCTCAAGCTGTTCAGCTGAAGTTTGAGCATGCTGCTGGTTCTCCTAAATGCATGTATGTGTAGAACTATGTCTCCTTTTTCTTGTAGCACTTTTAAAAGCTATTTTGCATCCTGTGTTCCTACAACCATCTCAGCTCTGGCCTGACCAGCCTCCCCTCCCTTCAGCCCCTCCTCACTGATCCCATCTCTGACTCAATAATGATGTCTGTAGCTGTTGTCCAGTCCTTATCCATGAACTCTTTCAGATCTAGGGCACAGAACGGGGCCTTGCTGCTGCTATGTCTGCACTGGGCAGGTGACACCCTGTGCTGTGTCTCCCCTACTGGTTTGGAGTTGTGGCTCAGCTGCTGATCACTAGATTCTCCAGAGCCTTTTATAGTTTTCCTGTGCATTGAGTAATTTCTGCCAGGGTAGTGACCACCTTAGAAGTATCTCTGGTGCATTAAGTCTTCATCCCTCACAGTGCTTAATCAATTGGCTTAGCTGTGGCTAACTGTGACCTGAACACAGTCCTTCCCAAGTGTCCCTGAAATTGTATCACATGTATTTCAGATCATCTATTGCTCTAAATCATGGTGCACTGTAATCTGTTAGCCTTGAATGATTCAGAGTTAAGATGTATGTCTTCTATCATCCAAAGCATTAATTAATATATTGACTAGCAGGAAAAATTACTGCATAACAGGATTTGATATATTCTGCTGTTTAGACTGTGAGCCATTCCCAATTCCTCTGGTGATCCATAACTATGCTCCTTTTTTATGTTAGTCTTATCCAGACCAAATTTCTCTGGCTTTCATAGGAGAAAGCCATGTAAGATAATCTCAAAACATGTTTAAAGTCAAGCTACATGACATTCATTATTTATTCCTGTAACAGAAAACTGTCATCTCTCCATAGAAGGAATTTAGCTTGGTGCAATGTAGTTTGTTCTTGATAAATCCATCCTGGCTGTTGTTCACCTCCTTGCAATCTTCAAAATCCACTTATATAGATTGTTTGATTATTTAGTCCAATATTGTGCTGTCTGCTTTACAATTTCCTGGTTTCTTCTCTCCATCTCTTTTAAAGCAAGAAATTATGCTCTCGTTTGCCCAGTTTCCTGGAGAACCACAGATAGTTGCTATTACTCTAACCCTATGTATCCCAAACTGCTTAGGGACATTTAACTCCTCTGAGTACTCTCTAACCTGTTCTCCAACCTAATAACTGGAGCTTCTTCTCTGTTGCTGAAGGCTCTTGGCTTAGCCACCTGACTGATAAATAGCCATTTATCTGTTTAGTGAGGATTGTTTTAAAAGGCATCAAATCCTGTGATCATCTCAGCAGCATGCACAATTATTTCTCCTATTTATGGAACACAGACAGCACTTTCCACTGCCTGATCCTGGCTGCAGAAGTGCTTAGAAGATCTTTTTCTCACGAACCTGTACATTTTATACCATGGGGTTCCAATTGTGTTCCAGCTGCTTATAGTATTATTTTATATTTATTCTTAAGATTTCAACCTCTTTGAACTATGAACATATTTTGGACTATTTCTTCTTGGAGCTCAGCTTAGCAAAGAGCTGATCTTGTCTAAGTGGTGCTCTAGCTTTTCTTCACCAGGGAATAAGCTTGTATTTGTATTGTTGAGGTCAGCTGCCCTCAAGGCTGACTTCCTTGGCCCTAATGAATGGTGTTACTGTACCTCTGTGTGCCTTTGTGTTCCTAAAGCCAGGAGGGAGGTGGCACAAGGCCCCAGGACCATGTTCATCACAAGCTCAGCTGCAGTGATCAGCAAAATGGATTTTCTCAGCCTTGTATCATAGCTGGGCTGAGGAGTCACAGAGCACAGGAACTGCAGGAAGGTTAAACCTCATGGCTGACCTAGGTAGAAAGTCTGAGTGTCTTCATTACTTGTTGCTGATATCCCACCCCAGAGTGCCAGGCTCCCCACAGAAGCCACTGCTAATAGGACACTCCGGAGCTGCCCTGGTGCAGCTTTCAAAGGTGCTGGACCTGCACCACTCCCAGGGAATACGTCCCACCCCTTCCTATGAGCTCTCATAATACTTCAGGCATCAAAAGCCCAATGGTGATTGTAAAGGACACAGGAGTTGGGTACAGTGATCAGTCAGCAGCTCCATGCACAGTGTTCCCTTTCTGAAGAACTGAGAACAAGCCAGTGTCTGAGTGATGAAAAATACCATTTAGGACCTCACTCAACCCAGCTTGTAATAAATCCAAGAGAACCATGGCATGGCACAGGCGCAGGTGCTCTCAGTACCTTATTGCTGCTTCAGCCAGGTAACCCTCTGCATTTGCATTCTGCAGA
This sequence comes from Oxyruncus cristatus, assembly GCA_013399855.1. NCBI lineage: Eukaryota > Metazoa > Chordata > Aves > Passeriformes > Cotingidae > Oxyruncus > Oxyruncus cristatus. The sequence continues at coordinate 18,400 of VXAY01000446.1, read as the reverse complement.
CTGAAGATTATCTCAAGCACAAGATCAGAAGCAGGCCTGAGCGCTCAGACCTGGTCAACATGCACATTCTGCAAGGTAAGATTGCCTGAGCTTCTGTCACACACTCCTCGTGTCTCCTGCCCTGGGACTTGTGTCCTTTCTGCCCCACTTGTGTTCCTTCAGGGCTAAAGTTAATCATCATGATTAACTTTGTCCCAGCTGCTCATGAGAGAGAGACTTAAATGGGACACAGTTTGTATGGCATTCTCTCCAGACCTGGTCCTCAGGAAGCAGGACACACTTTTTTTTATTCCCTGACAAATGCAGTCCCAAGGCCATCTAGTCTTTCTCCCATCTCTGCCAGGGGCCAGCATGAGATGCTCTAGAGAACAGTGGGTATAGAATAACTGTGAGAGAGAACTCTGTCAGCCACAGGAGCCGATGTCTGATCATGAAAAACAAACCCAGGGCATTTGTTGTTCAGGGCACTGAAACTCCTACAGCAGGTTGTTGTAACACCCTCCCGAAGCAAATCTCTTGTGCTGCCATAATTCCAGATATTCTGTGGGACAACTCATGCAGCCAATGACCCAAGCACAGCTGTATGAAAAGCCCTGCTATCAGTCTGTGAGCCATAGCAGCAATCCCCTCTCCCATCGTGGTGTTCCTTCCCAGCCAGAGACCTGGCAAGGCTGCATCCCATCACAGACAGCAGAATCCCACGGTGTCCCTCCTTATCTCCAGAGATAACAAGATCCTTAGAGACAGAGAGGATGTATGGCCTCCCTCCTTCCCTCCTTGAGCCCTATCAGTTGCCTGGAAGAAGCAGATCACTCTCTGGCAGCTGTAAATGTTGCCCTCTGCTCTCAGCATGGGTGCAATCTTTTTTGCTCTGGCGGGGAGGAGGACTGAGCCAGGGTCTCATACTGAATAAGTGTCACTGCCTTGCTTTCCCCTTGGGTTTCCATCCCTAAAATGGGCTGGCACCATTGCTTAAGAGGTGAAAGTGTCTTTCCCTTGGGTTAAATAACAGAAGTAATATGGCCAGGAGTTGTGGCCAAGCACTGTAAACTAGATGTGGAGGCAGCCGCAGCTCCGGGCGTGGCCAGGCACAGGCAGGGCCAGCAAAGGTATGGGGGAGCAGAGCCTGGCTGTGTACTGAGCAAACTGCACATGCTGCCCCACACCCCCTGACCTGGAGCCTCTGCTCACACCTCTGCCCTTCGTGCTCTGCGTTCTGTGGAGGTGCCTTGGCGTATCGTGAACTTACATGTGCATTTTGTTCACAATAGGACCTAGAGGGGACTGAAATTGGCCAGGTGAGACACTTTGCATCATCCAAGTGCCTTACAGACACACCTTCTGTTACTGTTCATCTCGAGGAGCTCATTTGTGTTCACTGGTCTATATAATCTGAGGCCGGAAGTGGTGCTAGACCAGCTCTCCTGGCCTCTTGAAGAGAATTTTCCATGGCATGAAGCCCTTTAGCTTGTTTCGCTGGCAGTATCTCCTCCAGAGTACTGCCCAGTCTTTGAAGATAGCACAACCTAGAATCAGCCATTCCTACTTTAGACCCCCAAGGGTATAGAAATGGTCTAATTTAGAATCCCACTCCCTCCCTGCTCATGCCTGTGCCACCACAGGAGCCAGATCAGCTTTGTTCAGGAAATTTTCTGTGTAAGTTGCTACTCTTCTGTCACCACTCTGTAACTGGGGTCTTCTCAGCTGACTTTGGTAGGGCTGTAGCTTCCAGATCTACCTGCCTTTGCTGTGCTCCTCTCCAGCTCATTCTTACCTGAACGCCTGGAGCACTGCAGTCATATCACCTCCCAGTACTGACTATTTTTAATTCCAATGTAAGCCATTTACTCCAGTTGTCAAGCACTGCTAATGGTTCTTTTCTCCAGCTGTTCCTCAGAAGTAGGGATCCATCTGCACTAGCCCACAAGGGCCAAGGTGCTGGAGACCCCTTTGGCCCTCATTAGTCTCAGCTTGTTAATCACAGGTCACTCCTGGTCCTTGCAGAGGATGCTCCAGCTGTAGGCTGGGTTTGCAAATTTAGGCTGGTAGAGAGAGGCTCTTGTTTGGGAAGGGAAAAGCTAGGCCTAAGGCTCAGAGGAGGAGCCATGTCCCAAATCCTACCAGCCCCATCCAGTCTAGCAAAGCAGCTCCTGCTATGCCCTGAGCCACACTCGGGTTTTGCCCATAGCCCCCAGGGCTATGATGAAGGGAAGCACTCGCTGAGGTTTCCCCTGGTCCTGATGCCTTCTTTGGCCTTTTAGACTCGGCTGCAGAGGGTTCCATTCAGTCGACTCAAATGAAGCTGAAAAGAGCCCGACTGGCGGATGACCTCAATGAAAAGATCGCTCTCAGGCCGGGTCCTTTGGAGCTGGTGGAGAAGAATATTATTTCCGTTGACTCCGCAGTGAAAGAGGCCATAAAAGGTAGTGAAAGGAAACGTGTGTTGTGTGTGCGCGTGGAGCAGGGCAGGGACTGGCGAGGGCACGAGGAGGTACCACAACAACTGCAGGAAGTGACTGACCTGGACTTAGAAGCATTTATTGCTTAAATTTCATTATTTTCACAGTAAGCAGCCCAGTCCAGCACAGCTTGCTCTGTCTTATCCAGCCTGTGAGCAGAGAGCTCTCACCTTAGAGCAGTGACACTGAAACGTGCACAATTGCTCAGCCACGTCCCCTCAAAAGAGCCTTCCTTCTTACATCCCTTCTCTCCACTAGGCTGTGAGCTTGGAAATGCTACTGTTGAAGACAGGACGTTCCTTTCTCTGGAGTGGGAGACAACCTGGGTGCAGAGGTGTGGTTGTGAGGCCAGTCTGGATTCTCCCACTTGTGCCCTGCCAAGCTCTTACATCCCAGTTAATGGGGATGAAGTGGCCCCAGTTCAGTGAGGCTGTGGTTCTATTTTTTACCACTGATGCTAGTGGTATGCAGGGCCTAACAGAGCAGGATGCTGCATCTTGGGGGAGTGAAAGAATCCCTGGGGATTGTGGAAGCATCCCTGGGATACTAGGCTTCTGGGGGAATATGAGAAGCAGCCTACGCCTCAAAGCAGAGGACACTCCTATCAACCAGTACCCAGCACTCGCCTTATGCTGAAGCCTGGTTTTCCTCCACCACCTCCCCCCCTAGGAGGGAGGCAGAATCCTCCACAATTACTTCTCCACAGGGAAGCTGCTGTGGGAGGTGAAACAGAGTAAAAAGGTGACTCAAATTTCACAGGGCCCACTGCCAGGACAAGGAGGTCCGAAAGTAGAGAAAAGGAGCAGGAAAACCAGCAGAGTCGTGCAGTGACAGGACACCAGCCATCTGGTGTCATCTCCACATGTCCAAATTGGTGCTCAGGTCTCCAGTGAGGCACTGAGAGGTGCTCTGCCCCTGGAAACTGCTTGTTCTGTTGCTCCTGGTTCCTCAATTCGTGGAATCATTTTCATTGGCATAATCCTGTGTGAAGTGTCTGTTCTGGAGCTGAGAGCAAGCAGGGAACAGCGGCAGGACTCTGAAACAGGAGGGGTCTTTGAGTGACAGTAGTGATGCCAAAAATGAGAGTTGAAACAGGAAGCACTTTGATGTTCATCTCAGAAACCATCATAAATGACATGAAATATTCCAGGCCCAGATATCACTCTGTCCTGCCCTACAACTGTTCCTGCTCTTGGTTTGGGGGCTGTGAAGAGCAGACTCTGTCTATACAGCGGCTCCTCCAGCCTGGCCCTGGAGCTGCTCTCCTTCCAGCATGTCACTTTTAAGCTGAAATGTTCCAGGACTCTGCCTGAAGAGGAATTTTTAAGGAGAGTTGAAGTAAAATAGCCCCAGCCACTTATCAAAGAAGAGAACAGTGGAAAAAAAAAAAGTTTCAAAAAATCCCCCCCCTTTATAAACATTTGAGGCAATTTGTGCATGACTTTATCTCCTGAAGCTGAGGTTTGGAGGCTGGGCAAGTGAGCTTGAAGCTTGAACAGAGCTTCTACCCAGCTGCCTTGTCAGGAGCTTGTGGTAAACAGATATTTATGGGACCAAACTGTTAAAACCAAAAAGTTTAGCTTAAAAATTATTTGTTCAGTTTTAAATGTCTCCCTTTCGCAATGCCCTTCTATCACATTGCCGGGGAAAAATGTGTCCTGCAAGCCAGTTACATCCCATTTACAGTGACCCATTTAGGGTCAAACAAGAAGGTACTTGGTACCATTGGGTGCCATGAGAAGAAGGTAATGCAGCTGCGCCAGGGGCACCATCTGAGCCCTCAGGTTTCCGCAGAAGAAAGCCCCAGGCTGAAGCTGGTTTTCAGAGTTGGGGGCGCCTTGTGGTGCTCACAGTTTGGGGCGAAGGGCTGAACACAGAGCAGAGATGAGCACTGGCACTTCTGAACGTTAAGCCTTTTGTTTTTGCAATACCAGAAAGATGACAGGGTTTAAAATCATTTTACTTTAACCTTGGAATCTCAACTGTTTACACAGTGGAAAGTTCAGCTGACGTGTTCCTCTAATCACCTCCGGCAGGGTGAGCAGAAAGTGCCAGAGCCCAACCGAAAGCCCAACCGTCCCAGTGACAGGAGGCTGCCAGTGCCCTGCATAGCTGAGCAGTGATACAAGAGCCCTTTTTTACCAGGTCCTTGTCATCACTTTGTCCAATGCGCTGGAGAGGACAATACCCAGTGCATTAGAAACAGCCTGGAGCAAACACCATCCTGCCTGAGATTACAGCAGGGACACAGGATGGAGAAACACACTCTGGCAGGGCTGTGTGAGAGCAGGACAGATAAGGGAAGCATTCCCCATCGGCACAGGCCTGTGGTATCAAGCAGCAGGATGCAGCACATTTTTGTCATGCTCTGGGCTGTCGCTTGTCCTGAAGGTCCCTTGGGTTTCCAGCTTTGGCACCACTTCTCAACACACACTTATTAAATGCCAGCCCAGCAGGAGTCTTGCAGATCCACAAGTCCACTATTCCTAGCTTGGAGTAATTTTTCCCGAGAGGGGATACCCGTGCTGCCTGCAGGGGTGGGAAGCAGCTCCCACCCAGCCCAGGTGGACCATGCAGTGCTGCAGTTCCTCAGGGAATACCCCATTTGGGTGCTGCCTCTGATGGAGAGGGCACAGGCCCTATTTTCAGGAACATATGAAGAGAGCAGGGATCTCACACCCCTAGCCCATGTGGTGGCTGGGCAGCAGCTCAGGCAGGGAGCCAGGGCTGCATTCTCACCTACCCTGGCACTAGGAGCCACAGGGAGCTGAGATAACCCTTATCTCTCAGATAGAGGCAGGGGTCAGAGCAGGAGGCCTGTGTGGGTGACAAGGTGCACATTGCTAGACCAGCAGCAGGGACAGGTGGAAGCTTGTCCCCAGGCCCTTCCTATTTCCCCATTTGTCACCTCGCTATCAGCATGCCAAGCTGCCTGACAAATGCCAGACATGAGCATGTGGAGATTAGGAGCATGGCCATGCTGCTCCTTCCTCTATCCCCACCTGCAGCTCTTCAGAGGCTCACGAGACCTCTTTTTTCCCAGCACTTTATTTATCAGCAAAACCTGGGGGTCAAGAGCCCTTGCCCATCTGACCAGCAGATAGCGTGCAGCAGCTGTGAAGCGGGAGCAGCAGTGCTCAGGGCTGTCAAAGAGGCAAAGGCAGTGGTTTGAACCATGTCCTGTGGGTGCAGCCTGTGGTCAGAGGCAGGATCTGGGAGCCTCTGTGCCCCTGCAGCCAGGTCCACCCATGTTGGCTCGTGTGCCGTGAGGGGATGGGTCATGCTGGGGGTTATTTCAGTCTCAGTTCTTCTGCTGAGGACGGGGTCCCACACACGTGTGGGTGTGCAGCTGGGGTGCTTGGGGGGTGGAGAGTGACCCTAACACCCCTCTCCACCTCACCCCAGCAGACGGGCAGGGTGGCAGAGCCCCTCCTGCACTAGTCCCAGCTGTCTGCACCAACCCTCCTGTGCTGATGGGCCTGACTCCTCCAAGCCTTCCTCTCTCTCTCCCACGGAACAGGGTCCATGGTCCCAGCTCCTTCGACCCCTTGTCTCTCCCTCTTCCAAGGGACACGGTTCGTGGTTCCAGCTCCTCAGAACCCTCCTCTCTCTCAAGGAAAATGGTCCATGGGGCTGGCTCCTCAGACCCCTCTCCTCCGTCCCCCAAGTGACCGGTCTATGGCTCGGGCCAGGCGCTGTGCCTTCCCCCGCCCCGCTCTCCCCCAGCCGCGGCCGAGCCCCCCGGGCACCACGGCCGGGGCTGGGGGCACCACGAAGCTCACCCAGGCCCCCCAGCCCTCCCCAGAGCACCCAGTCCCCGCGGGCCCTGACCGCCGCCCCTCCGCCCCCCAGGCACCCAGGGCAGCTTCCCCCGCCCGGCCGACGCCTTC
>VXAY01000445.1:62468-96355 GCA_013399855.1 Oxyruncus cristatus | reverse complement strand
AGGAGCTGGGGTTGTTTAACCTGGAGAAGAGAAGGCTCAGGGGAGACCTCATCGCTCTCTACTGAGAGGAGGTTGTAGCCAGGTGGGGGTTGATCTCTTCTCCCAGGCAACCAGCTGTATGACAAGAGGGCATGGCCTTAAGCTGTGCCAGGGGAGGTTTAGGTTCGATATTAGAAAGAAATTCTTTACAGAGGGAGTAATCAGCCATTGGAATGGGCTGCCCAGGGAAGTGGTGGATTCTCCATCCCTGGAGGTTTTCAAGATGAGGCTGGACATGGCACTTAGTGCCATAGTCTAGTAACCACAGTGGGGTTGGATCAAGGGTTGGACTTGATGATCTCAGAGGTCCTTTCCAACCCGTTTGATTCTATGATTCTATGAACTTTAATCTCTTGATTTCTTGGAGCTAGATTGTGATGTGTCCTGCATGGCCAATAAGAGTGTGAAGGCTTTTCTTGCATCCTGATGTAGGCTACTTGGACCTTGGGACTGGGCCTGCAGGAGTAGCAGGGTTATAGATATAAGATGTGTTTCCTTTCTCAGAAAGCGTGTGGAGAGGAGAGAAAGGTGGATGAGTGAAGCAATCCCTCTTGATATAGAAATCATGGCTTACTGGGATTGGATGGGGGTCAGGGTTTCCCAAAATGTTACTACTGTGAACCTGTAAATAAATAACTCCTACTGGGATAAAAAAGACGTAGGCAATAAATTGGCCTTTGAGATGTACCCTGAAGGTGTGTTTTCTGGTGTTATCTGTGTGCCATCATAATTTGCCTATCCCATCCCCTTCAGTCTGTGCCTTATTTTAATATTTAAAGTCCAAAGACCTTATGACTTCACAAAGTTTATGACCTGATTGTGCAATGTGATTGTGTCATACATTAAAAGTTGTAGGAAGTGAGGAGTTTTGTTAAAAAAAACTGTCTAATCTGCGATAAGCTTTCTGTAAGGCTTTCCAACAAGCTGTCCTTAAGGATTTTCTACTGGTATGACAAAAGGGAACCATCTGCTGTTATTAATGCGCATTTACCACTACTCTTACTACTAATTCTGAAAGTTTCAGATGTGTGGAGATTTTGCGTTGATTTTTGCATCTGTGAGCATATGACCTGCTGTAATATCCTATTCTTTCAACCTTCAGTTGGTTCCTGGGAGTTAAAGTGTACCCCAGTCACAGCAGCTTTTCTAGTAATGGGAGTTATTTTGCTTCAGCTGTGTGCTCTGGTTATGAGACTGCCTGGCTAAAGAGATCGCAAGTGTGACAGTCTAACTTACCTAGTACAAAATAAGAACTGTTTGGCTGCCAGAATTATGGTGAGAAGTGCTGACATAATGGTTTTCTGACTTTAGTAATAAGTTTTAATACGCCAGTTTTGTTAGTATGTGTAGATTTCCACACACTATGTCTTTTATCTGCTAAACTGACAAGTTTTTATCAATTTATCAATCTTATTTAGCTTGCCTGCTGCTCACAAGTTTTTCTAAATTGATCCCAAATAACACATTTTTAATCGAACAGAGATTCCCTGAGTCTCTATGTGTATCCACATCCATTTGCAACCATTTTTAGGGTTTAAACCTACTCTTGCTGCAGACCCTCCAATATCCAAGATCTGTACACAAAGTCTTAGTATATTTTTGGTTAGTTCTTTTCATAATTACAGTTTGGTGGATCAGGACAGGGTGCCCAGTTTGCTGGGAAAACATACCTGTATGAAAGAAATGCAAGAAATTGCCTTTACAGGAGTGCTGGCAGGCCATCTGGCACAACTTCAGAGTATTTTAGTACTACATCCACTTATATAAGTTGAAGATCTGCCTGAAGATATTAAAGTTAAAATACTCTCATGTTAAGCTAGTAAGACAATAAATGATTGAGGGTGCAAATACTAAAATCTTCCCCAGACAATAGCACATGATATCCAATTAATAGTTATGGTAAATCTGTCTGAAATGTATTCCATATTATTTGTGGCAAGATTTGTTTTCAGTCAGAGATTACAGAGAACATTTAAATTAGCAATGAGAATTACCCTGAATAACAAGCTCATTATTTACTATATTTGCATTTTGTTGAGCTTATTTGTAGCACTGCCTGGTTAGATTTTGTGGATCCTTTTCTATCCTTTCTACACAAAAACCCAACTATGGAACATTTCTGAAAGCAACAATTGTGATTTTATAATGAACCACAAGAGGGGGGAGAATGAACATAAATGAAAGAACTTGATTTTAATGAACAACTGTTACATTTAGGACAATGCTGTATCGACGTAGGAAACTTGGCCAGGTGTTGTCTGTGGAATGAAGAGTTTGAACTTATGATGAAATGGTTTTCTTGAGTTTCACCTTTTCAGGTCTGCTGATTTATTGCTGAGCTTCACTTGAAGTTGTGGACAAATCACGCTTCCAAAGCTACAAAATACCACGCTGAGTGTGCTCATCCCTTTATTGCCTTGATCAAACAGAAAAAAATGCTAATGAAATGATAAAAATAGAGATCTCTGTGACCTGAATAATCAGCTTTCTAGCCTCCTATCCTGCCTTTTAATTTTTTTCCCCCATTTACACAAAGGAGTTCTCTAACTCCAGTAATCAAGGAATTCCTCCCCAGTGCATAGATGAGTTTTTGGTGTTAATATGAAAAATAAATCATCTCACTGTTGTGATCATGGACTGACACAGGACTGATGAATTGCCAAGTGTTTTCAGCCTACTTTTTAAAGAAGGCTCATAGTCCCCTGCTCCTCACGTGCAGGAGCAGCTGTAGTGGTGACAAAGCTAGGGACTTCTAGAGATGGTACTCTGGGACTGCTGAGAACACATGGTCCTGGATCAACTCTTGGGAGAGGATGCACAAGCAGCTTTGGCAAGGAATGAGTTTCCTAGCCCCAGAACTATGGTGGTAGTTCCTATAGCCAGCTGGAGGGCAAGGAAGGAAAATAGATTTCAAGAAGCCACCCACTCCACCCTCCACTTTCTTTAATTTCAAAGTGGATAGAAGAGGAAAGCAACTTTCCCAATATTTAGTCCTCTGTATCTCATGTTCTATGTTCCTCCTGCATAGGTTATCAGTCTTTTGGGAGAGGGATAGAAAAGAAAAAGAGTCTTCCCCTCAGACTCAGAAAGAAGCAAAGCAACAATTATAACTGTAATATAAGGATAGTATTGCAGCAAGTGTTTGCAGCATGGCAAAAAAACAGTCAAATAGGCAGCAAACCTCAGCTTTTCTCTGCAAGTAATTGCAAGTAGCCCAGTAGACTGTGACTCTGAGAGAACACCATGTAATGTTATTGGGTAAAATGATAATGTTCTTAATTTAATGCTCAAAAGCTGAATGGCGGTGAAGGAGGCTTGCAAAAAGAAATGAAGACAGTTATACCAGAAGAAGACAGAATGTTGATTACCAGCAGTGAGGTATCCAGATTTGACTAATGGCACGGTTATTGTATGCATAAGCCCTAATGGTGTTTAAGTGGTTGCTAGAATGAATGTAATTAATGTAATTTATTTGTCAGCATCCAAACACTATAATACTCAGAATAAGATGGGAGGTCCCTTACCTGGTATATAACCCTATGAGTATTTTTCAGTGTCTCTTTTCACAAGCACACAAAAGCAGTACTATGGGATTTTTTTGTTTTGTTTTGGTTTTGGGGGGTTATTTTTAATACCTCTCCTCATGCTTTAAGGGGCATCATCTACATAGTTCCATTGATTTAAACTGATTTTTTTTGGTTGGTTTCATGGATTTTGGGGGGGGGATACTTCAGGATGTTCTAGTCTGGTTTGCCACTTGAAGATAATAAGTGACCTTGCATCTGTCCTATAGGTCCTGAGTGACTGTTTTTTCTGAGGGAGATCCTCCTAGTTTGTCTGAACTACTGTAGGGTTAACAGTAAGTTGATTATTTCTTAAATTGCTTCTGTAATTGATGATGGTGTATGCTTAAAAAAGGGGAGAAGACCAGTGTATTTCTAATGTAAGTTTCTTTCAGCTGAAAGCTGAAGTTAATCTTCAGCTATGGGATCTTGTCATGCTACACCAAAAAAACCTGTGTTAATGGAGAACTTTCCCTACCTAAGTATGAGAGAGATGTAATCAAAATTTTTGAATTCCACATATAAGGCTTCTCATGTTTCTCACTGTATATCTGTTGCTCTTGATTTCACATTTTTATAACTTTCCATTTCAATATCTTCACTTTGTCTTTTTGAGGTTTTTTTATGTGTCATTTTCTGAGTGTTTTTGGGGATTTAAAGACCTTAATAAGGTCACTAGTGGTGTCCCCCAGGGATCAGTGTTGGGCCCAGTTCTGTTTAATATATTTATTGATGATTTAGATGAAGGGATAGAGTGCACCATTAGTAAATTTGCAGATGACACCAAGCTGGGGGGGAGTGTTGATCTGCTGGAAGGCAGGAGAGCTCTGCAGAGGGACCTGGACAGACTGGAGAGCTGGGCTGATTCCAACGGGATGAGGTTCAACAAGGCCAAGTGCCGGGTCCTGCACTTTGGCCACAACAACCCCCTGCAGTGCTACAGGCTGGGACAGAGTGGCTGGAGAGCAGCCAGGCAGGAAGGGATCTGGGGGTGCTGATTGACAGGAAGCTGAACATGAGCCAGAGTGTGCCCAGGTGGCCAAGAAGGCCAAGGGCATCCTGGCCTGGATCAGGAACAGTGTGGCAGCAGGAACAGGGAGGTGATTCTGCCCCTGTACTCGGCACTGGTGAGGCCACACCTGGAGTATTGTGTCCAGTTCTGGGCCCCTCAGTTCAGGAAGNATGTCGGAAGACAAAACCCCCTTGGAGTTCTTGCTTGATATTTTCTTACTTATGGAAGGAGACAGGGGCATCAATCCTGTTGAGAGATGTTCCCCCACTCGGTATAGTTCCTCTAAATGTGTGTAGTACCTCTACCACTACACTTTACTCTCTAGTTGCATTATTGTGCAAACACTCCCATCTTCAGCATCATTCCAAGCTAAATCGGAATGCAGATTCACTATTCTTGTACAAAGAAAAATTAATATATTAGGGTTAATAGCAAAATTTTATCAACGTGCAGAACTTATCAGCTTACATTTCAAGTAAGTTATTCAAATATATTGACAGTCTCTCTGAGCTACAACTCCCCTCTGCACTGAGGCCTGACTTTGTAGGACTGTGACGAGACACGGTTGCCTTTGAGCCTGTATCGAGGTCAATTCCCTTATTGTGAAGCCACCAGCAAGAAAGCTGGGCTGTATATCAAGGTTCAACATAAATACGAGCTGTCAAAGCCATCAGATTAATTATTGCTCATTAATCATTTCTTGTTCAAGATGGAGAACCCTTCCAAATCAAGGCACGGAGAACTTGGGATTGCTGTTTAGAGCAGTAGACATGTATTTTGATGAGGGTTTAGGGATTTCCCAAATGTTTATTATTTACACACTAAATAATTTTTGATTGGTAGCATTTCCCTCCCATACCCAACAACACAGTTAAGAAAAGATATGCCAATGCAGTTCCACTGTAAATAGGGGAGGTACACAAATTTATATGAGTTCTTCCTCTTTATTCCCTCTGACTTGCTTGACTCATTTGAAGGAACTGTCATGTTTGTGATAGCTTAAAATAACATAGAAATATTTCTCTTAAGACATATTACTATAAATGGAAGGATTTTCTTTTTTGTTTTATTTCTTTGTCCTTTTTGGCTAGCAAAATGTACAGAGAGAAGCAGAGTTAATAGGGAACCTCCTTGTAATGGAACAAACAAACTGTTATTTTTAACTGTTTTGTGAAAAAGCAGAAGACTAAAATTTAGCTCAGATTCAGAAAGAGTCAATTATTAATATTTTTTTAACAATCTGCTGTATTGAAAAAATTTATGCTTGTGCCTATGTGCTTCTGAGTTCCTCTTGGCATCTCACAATCTTTGAATTGCTTCTTGTTGCTATCTTGATGTAAGAAGCTTGACTTAACATAGTGGTCAAATTCTTCTGTGCATTATTTCCCATGTGTACCGTCTATACAATGATAAACCTGAGGTGCTAGAGTTTTTACCTCCAGTAATCACAACTAGAAAACCACAAATGGACTTTTCATTTCTCCCTTGCAAGAGCTATAAAAGTTAAGGTAAACCATCCTGCCAACTCGCTTTTATAGGGACCTCACTTTCCTGTTCACTAGTTTTACTCCAGCTAATTAAAAGCAGCACTCCTGCGCTTCGCTACAGTTTCCAAGGTATTCACAGGGTGCACGTGCTCCCTCCAAAATCCTGAGTGAGACTGAACTGGAGGTCCTTGGTGGGTTCATACCCCGTGGCGCCTAGACCTGGGGATTTGAGCTGCAGCATCCATAAAGTCACCTTCTCTAGAAGATGGAAGGCTTACAATGCTGAAATGAGCAGCTCACATAAAATTTAATACAGTGATGAAGAGGAGCTTACTCAGCCATCATTCTTTTATTTGTTTGTTTCAAATAGGATTGATCATTTTGATGACTCTGTAAGGAAAAGGTGAGCTGAATATTTAAGTCCGTGGGTGGGTTGTTGTTTTGGTTTGTTTCCTTTTTTTTTGATTATTTTTATTTTTAATTTGGTTTTGGTGGTTTGTTGTTTTTTTGTTTGGTTGGTTTGGTTTGTTTTTTTTTAGAACATGTTCCTTTCCGTAAAATGCCTTTAAGCATTCTGCATTCTTCTTGCTTTCCAATTAAGTTTTCTGAGCTTTCTAATGTGGTCCTCTGAGTGCTGGAAAGTAACAGAAACAAGAATGCATTTAATACCTGGCCTGGTGTCTTGGCAGCAAAGCTTAGCACTCCAGTGTGGGGAGTAGCAGGTTCAAGACCAACCCCAGGAGTCTTACTACTTGGACTGGCAGAGGGCTGGTGTAATGCACAGACAGTGAGCTCATTCTGCAGGTGGAGTGTTCAGCTGCATTGATCTTATGGCAAACCCAGCCTGCTAAGGTTTTGGAGAAACATTGGCTCTGATCTAAAAGGAAATTGTGCTGCCTTTCCTTGTCTTTCCACTAGTTTAGCTTGCAAGCTCTAATAACGTTAAAACATACTTTAGGCAAGAAGGCTGACGCAGCTACAGAGACAAAAAGTAATTTCCTCGAAATAGCAAATACAATAAGCAAAACTCTAATCTCTCATTAGGTAATTGTATTTTCAAGGGGTCAGCCAGCCTCCCTGGCCAGGTTGAGGTCAATTCTAAAATATGTGCGTTATATACATTAGGCATCTGTTAATGAAGCATAAATTTCATCAGCAAGCTCGGTGCCAAAATCAACTCATTTTGGTACATGGTTTGCATCTGCAGTGGTGTCTTATGGGTTTGTTCCATAGCTGAAACAGCAAGTTTGTGTACATGCCATGAATGGCATATAATAAGGAAAAAAAGGAACACCACAAGCATCATAGACGAGCATAAATCTTCCAAATTTTGATTAAATGAAATTCAGCAATCATTGGTTCCAAGATAACAATAAATAAAGGATAAGGAAGAGACCGTGTTACCAGAACCAAGAGTATCTGTTCAGTGTAATAAATATTTCCTTTGACAAAAGATGAAATAAAAACAACTAATTGCTAAGCAAAACCTCCATTTTAGAGCACCATTTCCTGAAAGGAACCAAGTGGGGCTTCACTGTAAAAATTCACCGAGTGTTTTGCTCATATCCATCACAGGGACCCTGTGAAAGCAGCAGCAAGATGCCACCCCTCAACAATTGAGCAACAAGCCCTCAAGCTTCTGTTCCTTTGCAAGCACATAAGCAAAATTACTTGTTTGCTTTGAAGTGAAGTAAGGTAAGGCTTGTGTTTCCTCTCACCATGTAGGCTGGAATATTGCTTTGTTTTATTTAACTGACACAAGGTCTAAGGACAGCAAGGATGTTGGCCATTTTTTATTGCTCATTAAAGTGACAGAAGTGTTTCAGAGCAGTAGCCAATGTGAAAAAGAATATGAAATAAAATGAATTCTTCAGATTTCAGAAATGCTTCCCTTTCATTCATTGTTTCCATAGCCGAGCACAGGATTGTTGGTTGTGCTTTGGCAGTGGAAAATAACATTTCAGAAGGAGAAAACTTTACCAGTAGCACATGTTGGAGCAACACTACAGCCTCCAAGTTGTGTTAAGCCAACAGTAAGTTTGACAGAAGAAATATATCATTCTCTTTGAACAAATAATCTTAGGTGTATATACGTAGATCCATGTGAGCTTAGTTTCGATTCAGTAAGTTTCAGGTAAAGTGAAGGTGAGATTTTAGTAGTCAATAGCATGAGCAAGTTGTTGGGAAAAAGAATGCACCCTGACAAGAATTGTCTCACAAGATGTTGACTCCCAATGAGAGCTGATGACTGGCAAGCGTGTGAGGGGAAAAGATAATCTCTTAACTCTTCCTTCCACTTCCAGTTGAGGAGATGATGAGTAAGTAAAGACAAGTTTATTCCTCTTATTCCTGTGTATCCAAACTTCAGGTAGAAAGGAACTGAATAATAGAAGTATGGAGAAGGGAAGGATATTTATAAATTGATAGTTATTTGTTAATAGAAATTAAAAATGCAAAATCTTTTCTCTGTGTGTCTACACCGGGATGTGAAACACAGTCAGGCCCTTCCATCTACTTCGGTGGGCTTTGGGATTGTCCAGTAATTACCCCATTGGAATGATATTCAAGGTATCTTCAGAGACACTGACTGTTTCCCTTCTGCTGCTGGTAATAGTGTTGCAGTCTAATAGTTAAGAGGCTTTTTATGCATACTGCTTGAAAAGAAGCAGATCCTGATTGCCTCTGCAAAAGAAAGCAGCGAGCAAGACACCTTAGGTTTTTAATGTGACTGGCTTCTAGGTTAAACAGGACTGATTCTCATTTTGAAAATCTCTGTACTGTTGAAATTAGTGCAAACAGTATCATGAATTTCTTGGGGGGAAAAAAATCAATGACATATTCCCCCTTTATCCATCTAGCTCTGGGGAATGTAACACTGCTGAATATGCTGGCTTTTGTAAGAGATGTGAAACAGAGTCTGTGATCATTTGTGGTCGTTAAGGATAACTTTTTTTTTTCTTGTTTCATGAATAGAGGTGTTAGTGAAGGTGTTCTGGCCTAATTCCAGGTCCAGTAATTGGATTTTTTTTTTTTAATTTTTTTTTAACCTACACACATTCCTTCAGCAGTTTAATTTAGTTATATATGCTGGGCTCAATTCAGTGTTGCCATATCGGCCCCCCTTTTGTCAGTTAGACTGATGCAAACAGACACTAAGACAACTGTAAGTTCTCTTTTCCCTCCCACATAACCCTTTTTCCCAAGAATATAATTACTGCTTAACACAGTTTCACCAAGTGTGTTTGCAGAGGTATATCTGTACCACCTCCCCAGCAATGGATGGCGGGGGACATTTCTAGATGGTAGTATTCAGAGGGAACTCAGAAAGTGAATAGATTAGCTATTAGAGACTGGAAATTGGTGGCTGAGTCATTCTTCTGACACAATGAGTTTTGTCCCTGTCACTACAGGAGCACACAGGAGCATTCTCAAGTCAGCTTGTGGCAGGAGGTATAACTCACTATGTGCTGCACAGTTGGATTTGTAGTGATGGATGGTATCAGCAAGAGATAAAGATAATTCTGTCTCTCTGTGTGACCATAAAAATTCTTCCAAAATCCATCAGAGAGGGGGGTGAGTAAGCTGAAGACAGAAGTAAAGTATTAGATGGAAGAAACGAAGAAACACGAGGCACATGAAACACATCAAAATGATACATCTTTTGCTCTGACAGATATGAGGACATAATGGAAAACAAGGTTGCTGTCTTTCTGCTGCTGTGCCTAATTGAAGTCACAAAGGATGATGGAAGGTCAGATACAGTGCAAACCTCTCATTTTTCATCTAGACTTTGAATAGTTTCCAATGTGCTATATGTTACCAGCTTTACCCCTTCCACCCTATGTTATACAGGGGCTCTTCAGCCACCCTAGAATGCCAGCCCGGGGTGGCTGAGGTTTGATGAACTACTAGAAATATGGGGTTTTGGTCCTCCACAGAATAGCAGAGCTAATATACAGCGACACATCCAAGCTCAGAGATTTCGTCTCAGGCATTCCTTGTCGCCTGTAACTCCATGCACATCACAGTTTTAAATACACAGGTAAACAAACACTTGCTTCTCTACACCAGGAAAAGTCCATTGGCTCATGGAAGCGTAATTAGGGATTGCCATGTGTTTAATTCCCCAAGTCCTTCTTGGAGGCTATGATTAAACAAGGAAGACAGAGGCCTCCAGGTCAGAGCATGGTCCAAACTCCAGAGCTAAATGAAATGAAAACTTTATGTTGGGTCTACTCTCACACCTTAGATGACAGAGAGTACCTCTGTCCCCAGGCTGTGACCATCACCAGGACTGGAGATCATGGATAGGCAGTATAGAGAACAGGTATCCAGGATGGGCAAAACCACAGTCCTTAGGAAAAAAATGATGTATAGTGTTAATGCATATTATTCTTTTCATGAATATGTGTGCTTGCTCCAAGAAAACTTCACCATAGGCTATCAAGGGTTAAAAAGCATTTCAAATTCAGCTTGTATTGGACTATTTTGTTTGGCCACTATCTGACATGGGTTGTACTGAGCACGTTTTGCCACCTGGCCAATTTTTTTCCTGCCAAGCTATTCACTCAGGCTTGTGGTGTGAAAAATAGATGTTTAATAGTCAATGAAGTACTATAGTGGGTAATAGTTTATAAATTTCCATGACTTATTATGCTCACCCTAAGTGACTGTTTATTAAGTGTATTTAAAGCCCCCCATCTCATTAACTTACAGTACTGGTGATTCCCTCCTCCCACCACTGCTGTTTTTCATGGAAAATATTCACACATGTCTTTTGCCTAGGGCATGTGAAACAACTTTGGAAAAGAGGCTGCCTGGATAAAGACAGGGCATCATCCTTGGCTAGGTACACTGTGTTTAACATTTTTGGAAGTAAAGTGAATCTGAAATATGAGAGATATATGTTGTGGGCCAAAAGAAATCTATAGATATCCTTCGTAAAAAATACAGCTGCCAATATCCTACCGTTTTCTGCCCTGGGTTCACAGTGAAGGACATGGTCAGCTTTATCAGTAAAGCATGTCTCATGTAAAAAAATATGAAACCAGCAACTTAATATGAAATACTGCCTTTATTTTCTTAATGAGTTCCATGGTACTTCAGGGAAATATTGCATACTAAGGTTAAATAAATTCTCTGTTAACTAAAAACAGGCCCAGTCTTAACTTTAGGGATCTAATATTAGCTGTGCAATGGGAAAGTGAGTTTCTATAGCAGGGAGAGACTGCTAATTACAAAAGAACATGTTTTGTTCCCCCATGTTAACCTCTAGAATGAAAAAGCTCATTGGTTGCTCTGGATAAATTCTGTGAAATCAAAAGAATTCTGCTGACATCAATGAGATAAGTGTCCTTTTGTTGTATATAATATTTTAGTAAGGTTATGTAAGTAAAAGTCCAGATTAATCCCTGAGATAATTCCATAGAAGATACTAGGAACATAATATGGTTTAGTCCTCTAAACTTAGCATGACTTCGTGCTGTTTACATCAGTTTCCTGAAGGTCACTTGGAAGCTGAAGATAAACATAAGATAATGACAATATGAAAACAGAAAAATTGGTAAGTACTATGATAATGTGAAAAGGTGGCTCTAATAAAGGTAAAGGAAGTCGTGCATAAAATCGCCTCCGGTAGAAAGCATCTGGGAACATAGTTTTTCCTAACTGGGGTGTTAAACTGACACAGATGTTACAGAGCAGCTCCTTCCGTTCAGTCTCAGATGCCACGAATGGAAACAACCACAAACATCACCTCAACCTGCGACTGTGACGAGTGGAGCGGGAGCGGGGCCACCTGTGCTGCGGGGATTGGGCGGCTCTCTTTTGGCCTGCTCCCAGGTACTTCCAAACAGCAGATATAAAATACGTGCCCCCAGTGTTGAAGGAGTTAATGTGACATTGCAAAATGAGCTTTGCTATTTGCTGTTTTGTTTGGCCAATAGCTGACACAAGCACATTTTGCCACCTGGCTAATTTTGTGCTGCCAAGTTATTCATTCAGGCCAGTGGTGTGAAAAAGGAGGCATTTAATAGTCAACAGAGCACTATATAGGGTAATAGTTTATGATTTTCCATGACTACTTAGATGCTGTTCAAATTATTCTTGATTGAGCAAATTATTCTTTTTTAAAATCATCCCATTCATTTATTTACTAATGACTCTATCCCTTCTCTCCCGTACACCATTTTTTTAAAATGGGAACAATCAGCCATTTCCATGTTTGAGGGGATTTAGCCAAAGGAAAACTATGAGTGTATTATAGCTCAGATCACAACTTTGAAAGACCTTTCGCCAACATATTAGAGGTTGAATAAAATTCCTTTCTGAGCTTTCCAGGGAGCTCTGCGCAGTGGTGAGGTGAACTGTAGAGAAACCCTGACATTTTAGTTCAGCAGATGAAAATATTAACCCTCCCTGCCCCCAGGTATTTTATTTTTTTCAGCAGGTGGTTGACTGGTTGGTTGATTGGTTTTCAAGCTAAACCACAGCCCGATGGGCTCATTTCAGAGGGGATGCCTCAGGTTTGATGTCAGAGACTGTCCATTCCAGGGTCTGAGGGGAAGCTGTTCTTTGCCTCAGCTGCCCCCACTCCCAGGGGGTAGTGGGGGAGCCTGGGGCTGCTCCACAGACAAGAGCAGCCCCCTGGATCCCGGCAGGATGGGTCTGTGCCCACAGGGGTAACCAGAGTCAGCCAGAGCCCTGCAGACCAGCTGGGGCTGCAGGGATGAGGCTGTTGCTCTTCCCCTGGCAGGGTCACCACAGCTGTGGGGCCCTCAGTGCCAGTCTGGGACCCTGTCACCTTGTGATGCCAGCCAGGAGAACCAAGTCCTGGCATGCCAAGGCCTCCCACTGCAGGCAGTGACTGTCTCTCTCCTGCACTCTCTCACTCCTTCTCTGTTTTTGGTCTAGTTACCTGGTTGGAAACCCTTCAACCCTTTGCTGACAGGGAATTTTTGGCAAGGCTATCCAAGATTAGTGTTGAAACAGCAAACCCTGCAAGGTGCTGGTGCAGGTGCTTAGACTCATGCCAGAGACAGCATTCTTGGGGGGCAGATTGCTTTCATACTTGTTTGCTTTTATGTGTGTTTCCTAAGTTGGTGGAAGCAAACAGGGGAGGCAATGCATTGCCTGTCACAGCAAATACATTAGTGCTGTATGTAAATCGATTTTCCATACTTTTGCTTGCCAGTGTTAAACCAAAGGGAGGAAGGGTTACCAAACCATCTTGCTCTATAGATGATAGTTTATTAAGCTATAATGTCAGAAGTTGTCAAAGCAAAATAATGCTTGCTTTTGTCAGTTTATTTGATGTCATATAGTTTAGGAAAACATTGGTGTTAATATTCATTGTATGTCTTAATTGGTTTGATACAGTGTAGCAACACAAGTGTAGCGAGACGCTTGTTATGTAGGTCTTCGTGTTGTTTCAAAGTCTTTATTATTATGACAGCAAAGTCTTGTTCATTAAAGTTTCACAATCCATTTTCATTAGGATGAAACTGATTCTGTAAATGAACAGTTGCTCTGAAAAATCAAACCCTTGCAGCTATCACAGGGGAGGTACAAAGTCTGTATTAATTATCAGGAATATGGTGTCGATCGAAGATGTTAATTGCCCTGATGGTTAGTTATTTGGGGAATTGCCATGCATTTCATGCAGGGATAATAAAAATGAATTTTTAAACAAAGAGATCTTAAAATAATATATAATCTGTAGAGAATACCAACATCAAAGGCTTATCTCAAAGCTTTGAATTTTATCTTTGTGGTCCAAAATGTTAAAGATGAACTGAGCAATATTTCAGCTGGTTCAAGTTTGTGAGAGGAAAACAAAACAAGAGTTAATTAACTGTTATTACAAACCT
Source organism: Oxyruncus cristatus (assembly GCA_013399855.1). Taxonomy (NCBI): domain Eukaryota; kingdom Metazoa; phylum Chordata; class Aves; order Passeriformes; family Cotingidae; genus Oxyruncus; species Oxyruncus cristatus. The sequence goes on along the minus strand of VXAY01000445.1, from coordinate 82,386 downwards.
TTTCAACTTTAATTTGACTTTCAAATATTAGCATTTATCTATGAACTATGCTTCTGGGTTTGACAAATTAGCTTTCACAGAACAAGTTTAATTAGGCTTCATTGTGCTTTTATGTCACTTTGCACAGTTCCAGACAATGAATGGATTAACTTACTAAAAGTCATATGTTTAAAAGAATTTGTTGAATGCTAAAAAGGTTGACAAAGTTGCAAAGCTTTACCAGCCTAATGCAGAAAAGATGCATCCTGTTTAGCATGATAACACGCATTCTTTGCAGAGAACAGCTGGTGCTGACATACACAACCCTGCCTGGCTGCTCTCAGCACCCACGGGCTATGTCACCGCCCCTTCCCACCCCATACCACTCTGAGAAAGTCTGCTGTGTGTGTTTACTACCAAAGCTTAATACCTGTGAAAGACAGGAAGGAGAGAGAGCTACAGGTGCACATCACATGGCTGGTTCTCTAGCTGGAAAAAAATAATCTCAGTGCGAACTTGTGTTTCTGTTTTAATTTTAATTTTTTATTTGTTTTTTTTGTTTTGTTTGTTTGGAGGTTTTTGTTAGTTTGGTTTGGTTTTTTTGTGTGTGTTTTTTTTTTCCCACCAGTGGCATTAGGGCTGCTCCATATTTATGCCGTATTTATGAGAGATCAAAAAAAAAAAAGAAAGAAAGGTTACTATGAGATTCTGAGGTAATATAGCAAGCTGACTCAACAGAGTCACAGGTGAGAGTGGTGAATGTTGTAGAAAAGTATAAATAAATCCTGGAGTGGAGAAGTGTGTTGTTGTTCTCCTTCAAAAAGGGATAAGTCACTTTAGATTTCACTAAAAACAGATTTTGCATTACAGGAGGTACTATCTGTGTATAGGAGAGCTTGTTTGGTAGATTGGTGTTAGACCTTTTCTGTTTTCTCTCTGGTTTTGATCCCTCTCTCTAGCAAAACAAGTGCTTCTCTGCCCTGCCAGGGATATTGTAGTGTTAAACTTCTTTTGTCTGGACAAGGTATCTGTTGCTCAGAACAGTCTGGAGGTCTTGAAGAGATCTAAGAATTGATTTAGTGAAAATTGTACTTAATAACAGAAAGTCATGGCAGTTGGTGCCATGGAGAGAAAGAGAAACAGAATTTTTCTAGGGACAGAGCAGTGTATCTAACCAAAGAACACATTTGTGATGTTTGCACATAGGGAGTGAGAAGTAAATGCTTTTAGAAACTGGAAATGCAGAAGCAGCAGCAGGTTTATGCATGCTTACCCATTCCAAATCCCATAGCCATTTCCTTGTGGCCAGTATCATTCTGGTTAATATCAGGATTGTGCTAACTCATGTTTGGCTGACTGCCTGAAGAGTTGTTCCAGGAATGATACTCCACCAGGATTGTCCAGTCAGGACATTTACACTCCAGTCGTACCCTGTAGTCCCCGGACAAGAAAAGCCCATGCCACATATATTGATTTAGTGGTTCAATGCCAGTTAAGTATTTTCTCCATGCAAGAGCATGGGGGGCCCTGCTGGTGTCCTGGCTAAATGCTGAGGATGTCTCCTGTTATCTTTTGGGTAAGAGTGCTGTTGGACACTGTGGGCTGTTTCAGGATGTATGCTATGTTTGATAGACAAGAAAAAAGGTCACATGTGAGAAAATTACAAAAAAAAAAAGAGTTTAGGAGTATAAGGAAGACAAAGTAGGGAAGAAATATGATGGACAGAGCCAGAGGCAACAAGGAAGCCGTTATCATGCAGCACTGAGAAATGAACAAAACTAGAGACATTACGGAGGAGAAAAAAAAAAAGACATCCAAAAACCACTTTGCAGCGCAGTGATAGCAAACTCAAACAAAACCAAATAAACAAGCACAAAGATCAGGCTGCTACTTAAACCTCCCTAGGCAGCAAGATGAAATGTGCTGTGGTGACAATTTTGTAAGGGGTCCTTTAAATCTAGGAGAGAGAGGCAGCTTTAACCCTATCAGCACATTATAAGGTTGTACCTTTTCCTTCCTCCCTGGTGTCTGGGAAGCAACAGTTACTCAGTTTTTCTTTCTGCCCATTTTTGAAATTTTCCAGTAACTTTGCACAATTCATATCAATATATAAAACAGAAGTCTGGATGAAACCAAGTGAGGAAGACAATGAAGGGAATACACAATATGCTTTTATACTTAAGACTCCCATTCCCCTTATCAGGATTTATAAATTCTAAAGAAGGATGGGCCCACATTAAACAGCTTTAACATTATCTTATATTTTCCTAAAATTGTACTAAAAATAAATATAAAATCTATAAAGTTATGTATATAAGGACTAATTGGAAAGTAGAAAAACACTTTTATGGAATACCATAAAATTTTTGACATAATTTCTGTTTCATAAAGTTGGAAAAGGTATAATGTTTGCAAAACACATTCACTGTTTTACAAATCAATTTTTTCCCCTGTCGCTCATATTTTTCTCTTTTGATATTGAGTCACTTAAAATCCATACTGTCTACAAATGTTTACTTCCAACTTTCCTCCTGTTTTCAATCTCTCTTCTCTGCTTCATCTACGTTGGAAAAGCTATAATAAATAATAAAAAAGAATCTCCTTCTTTTCTAAGCCAAAGAAATAATAAAAAAAATTCAGTTCTAGACTACAAATTTACATGAAAATAAACACCTTCTGATAAGGAGCTTTGACATGTAAGACTCTCATATATAATATCTTGGTCTGAAAAAAAATTTAGTACTCTGTTTATTACTTGTCCTGATTGATTCCAATGAGACATTTCTGAATACAAGTAGTTTAAAGTATTAAGTAGGTACTTCAGGATTTGGTGTGCTTACATTAAAGTCCCCAGTGTTGGAAAGGGCTATACATTTACTTGAAATGTGTGCACTGTGAGTACATCTTTTGAAGTCAATGGGACAAATCCTCAGTTGATATTGATTGCTATTCCTCCATTGATTTCAGTGAAGTGATAACATTTATTGTAGCTGAAGACCTACCCCATAGGGACTGAATGCTATTGTAAAGTTGCATATACTTAGAAGCTTTTCCCACATTTACCCCAAGTCTATTTCCTCTCTGTTCCCAGAACTTTCAAGCAGCCTTTTATAGTATTTCACTTCACTTCACTGATGACAGGAGTTTCATTTCAGTGACAGAAGAGAATCCTATACTTCTGTGGAGCATAAAATGTTGTAAACAGAAGGCAAGTAATAAATCAGACCCACATACTATGCTTTACTTACATACTTTCAATGTATATAGTGTGTTGCTTGTACTGGTATGGAGTTCTTTCAGGTATGATTTTCATATGCAAAAAGATTTTCCTTCCTTATGACATTTTGCATGCTCATGAATTGTATATGGATTCTGTGAAAATGTGGTCATTGAGTTTGTTTTTTTTTTTCCTGTTGAAAGATGAAATCAAGTAGGACTTTTCGTTCATGTTGTTGTGTCTGACAAAGGGCTTACAGGACAATTTATGCTCTTAGTTTATGGCTATGCAGCCCTTCTTTTCTCTCAAGTGTTAAGCTGATTTTAGAGTATGTTGATCAGAAACCGCTCTCTGAGACTTCCCAGTATTTTCTCTTGTAACTTCTTGTATGCTCATGCAGTGCCAAGTGGAGCTTGGCTGTGTGTTAGGCCACAGCCTACAATAGTCATGTTTTTCATGGCTTATGCTTTTAAGTGTCCCTATTTGTCCCCTGGATTCAGCGCCTATGGTGGCATCAAAATGAGGGTTTAGGTTGATTTTCAGAGCCATGTAATTAGACCCTAGAAATGCCTTCTGAAAGATCTCCTTTGGAAAAACAGCTTCATATTTTTCATTTAGTTTCCCTGCCAAGGTAAGATGGAGTATAAGGGTTGGTACTGAGGAGAGTTGTGGAGTTTCTTAAAAGATAAGTCTCTGTGTTAATAAAAACACAAAAATATGAATTTAGATGCTTCCATGCTGAAAATCCTGACAGATGAACTTTATGGCAACAAACTTCAGCTGTGTATGAAACAATTGGAAAAAGAGAGTATCGTAGGACTTAGCCAAATCATTTTGCCATGGCAGTCCTTCCATAAGCACAACACAAATGTAAGGCTCAGACTAAGTCTTTTACTGCTGAATCAGGGAATACAAGTATTTTCACACTTCTTCTCTGGAAAACAGCAAAAGGACCTTGGGTAATTAGAAACAGTAGCCTTACTTGTAGACTCAGCAATGTATGAACTCTACAGCTACCTTTTTATCCAAAGCTTGGTTCCCAGAACCCAGAAGACATGGCACAGGGCCAAAACGCCTAACCTACCCTTACTCAGGGGAGGAATTATGGTCTCTTGCTGAGGGAGGAATGTATGGCTCTTGCTTCTGAGGTAGCAGCAACTGTGAGTGTACTTATTCCTGCAGAGGGGATCTTGTCTTGTATTGTTTTTCTGGAAACTTCTCTTGTCAGCTTCAAATTCCAAGTCTAGCTGTGTCCATTTACCTTCCTCCAGAAACTGATCTGTTGGATGAAAAGGGGAATGATAAAAGGGGATAAAATACAGATCCTCAGGCTTTAGGGGGAGGAAGATGAAGAAGTTTGGGATGTATTTACTTTATGGAAACAGTCTGTCATGAGCAAACTATGCACTTTGCTCACTGGTAACCTATTGTTACTGCAGATTTTGCAGGTAGATTGTCACCCATTTGCTGAGTCGTTTTGTGCAATCTCTAAATCATTGCAGGCCATCTATTTGAAAAGCGTTAGTGGAGGAAGCATAATGTGCTTTCATGGTAATGTAAAATGCATTAGAAATGAATTGCATGATGCTTACCTCTCAAATTACAGAAAAGACAATGACACCCATATGTGCAAATGCAAATTGTATATAAAAATATCAGAGATGAATCCCTGAGCTGTAACACTTGTTGTTCATTTCTATAAATATTAACATATCAGGATTTATTTTGACATACCACTAAGATAAGTGCTAGAACTGACAATAATAATGTATAATTTATGTCCTCCATATTACCTTAACACCACTGTGCTTACATTATTGCATAAATTAATTTAATGTTTCTGACATGCAGCAGATTATTCAAGCATTTGTTCTTTTGTCTTCTACTGGTTTCCATTGCTGTTTTCCAAATTACAGAATATTATTATACTCTAATGTTTATTTTATGGTACATACAATTCATAAAGTCACTTTAAAGTTCTGAAAGCTTTTATTTAGCACTCAGATAAACATGTGTTGTTATATGATGTGGAAAGAGCATTAAAGCTTTTGTATTTTAAATAACTTTATGCTTGTGATGCAAATTGACAATAGCTGAGAAATGCAAAGCTCAGGAGAAGTTGAATATGTAGCCTATACAGTTAGGGCACTCAGGAGATAAATGGTTGGTATTGGGGGTGTCTGTGTGTGACAATCTCTCCCAAGTGCATGGTGTAAGTCCTAGCTTTAGCAAAATATCAGTTGGCATTTGCTGGTCTGAACCACAGTCCTGTCCTTACCTGGCCTAGGTGACGAGTTGTAGGTAACCAAGCATGCATTTTCACATGGCCAACAGACACGAGGTGACGTGCTTATTGCGTCCCACTGGTTACGCTGGGGTTTTGCTTTGGACTTGAGGCAACTTTTCATTTCATACAAAAAAACCTCCCCAGAAAAGGCGGAATATCGTCTCTGGACAAACAGTGTCTTTTCTTTAAGTTGGAAATAAACTTCTAAGAATTGATAATTCAGTGGCTTAATTTCTTTGCATTTAATAGAAATAAAAACTAGTTCCCTTTAAAAAAAGCAAACTACAAAACACTAGCATCTGTATCATTTCCTCTTGTCTCAAAGTGTTTCAGCAATGCATAATTTGAGGCATTTGAAACTCTCAATAATTGTTAGTTAGTAGCATTTGTGTATCTTCACTAAATCTGGAGAAAAGAAACTGTGATAAAGCCAAGCTGTTCATGCAGCCCAGGCCAGTAGCCTGGAGAACTCTGGATGGAAGATTCCCAAGCTGAACCTCTTTGACTCTCTTGGTGTCCTAGGCAAGTACTACCTTTTTCCTGGGGCTACAGGGAACACAGCATCATATTTGACTGTAAGAGCTCCAGGGCATGAAGGTCAGGATACACATAGCACATAGTGGTTTTGCTGGTAGATTATCTGGACCGCTCCCCTTGGTTTCTAGGTCTTCATGGCTGCATGATCACCACTTGTTAGTATTTAAAAAATATATATATATTTAAAAAACAGTCAATCAAATAGGGGAACTGGCTTTGTTCTAACCCCATTTTGTATGTACTCAGAAAAAAAACTGTAGAGGAAAATAGATTTACATTTTAAAGGCCAGATTCACCTGTACAGTGGGGTAGTCTTGTGTGCTTGCTCTAAAATCTAAAACCACTGTAAGCCTCATTGATAGCCAACTGGCTATTGGCGTGTTTAGCAAATTAGTTAATATCCTCCAAAATTAGTAAAAATTATTCAATGCCAATACTAAATAACAAATAACTGGAAGTATCACCTGTTTGCTTCTTGTGCGCATTTATAGCTTTTGTTTGGATATTATGTAACTGTGGAGCTTCTCTGGCAAAATGCTGCAGAAAGGCAGAGCTAAGGTCAAGATTATGAGTCAGCAATTTGGGAAGGCAGATGTAATATATGAATACTGTAACAAACAAAAACCAAACAATACAATTGCTGGAAAGACCCACTGAAGATTTGGACACGTGAAATTCCGTTGCAGCGACAAATTTGCAGGCATCTGATCTTCAAGGAAGAATCCACAACCCTAAATTATACCTCTGGATAATGACTAAGGAAAGTCACTTTCCTCAGAAAGACAATATTCAAAATAACTGTCACCTCTGCAGGAAGCTACTAAACCCTAGGCCCATGGAAAGGTGTTTTCTCAGATCCTGCAGCTCTAACAGGTAAGGTCCTAGGAGATGGGTAGAGGCTTCCATCCATCAGGGATCTCTGTTGCAGAATCCAGCTGCCTTTCAGGGTAAGTATAGCTTTACTGAAGGGCTTACTCTCCTGCCAGTTCACATCCAGTTGACGTGTAAACACATTGCTCATCTCCTTGGAGATTGTTATAGTCATAATGATAAAAATGGCATGGTTGGGGAAGCACTGTTCCTTCATTTCTATACCCTAGCACCAAAAAGGATGCAAGATACTGTGGATCAGAGCTGGATTCTGTATCTTCTGATGGGACATTTCTCAGGTTTAATTTTCTCTCTTAAGGAATGTTTTTGTATATCACCTACAGGGATGTATCTGGGATAGGAGGAAAAACAATCTTTTTCTGAATTGCCATTTATTAATTAGTTGATACACATAATCTATTTTTCAAATCTCACTCAAGACTTTAATTCTTTCTCAATACAACTTGTTGCATTCATTCATTTGAGGACATGAGTAATCAAGGCATTAATTTGCTGTGCTGAGGGACTTTAACAAAGCAACCTCTTGTGCATATTTGCAGACTACCTCCGAAACTGCCGAGTACAGACCCTCTTTGGAAGTGCTGGCTATGCTGCTCTTGATGGTGCCTGACACAGAACAAAGTGTGCTGTTGGAGTTTAATTGCTGCTTCTGTGTTTTTACATGAAACTGAACCCAAAAGCAGGCATCCTCAAATGATGCTGGGAATTATAATTTCACAGTCCTCTAATCATTAAAAATTCAACTTAAATGACAGGTTTAGATGGGTCAGTTTAAATTACAAAGAACATAACAGTCTTTTAAAAGGTAATGTATTTTGTGGTTGTTTAAATCAGCTATATAAAGAAGCATTGAAAACAATCCTTCAATGAAAAATGTTCAATATTTTATCAGTGTCCTTGTTTTCCTGCTGCCAAATGCATGAAATGCTGAAATCTTCTCTCTTTAAGACAGTTTTCCATTTCCACTAGAGTATGTGCTTAGAAGTGGTAGAAAACAGAATATTCCTACTCTTTTGAGTTATTTTGGTGTAAATTAATCCTGTATTTTATGATTGGTCTTTCTCCCTTACCAGCAGGAATAGTACCGTGCTGTTTTGGGGATTTTTTTAACTGAAGGTTAAGGACAGAGGAGTTATTAAGTTCTGCAGACATTAATGTGGAGCAACATCTTCAGATTTTTTACTGACGAAGGGGCATGGGTGGGCAATTGTATTCTGTATCATCTAACTACTAAAGTTGCACTCTGACTAGAGCAGAATACTGACTTAAATGTGCAGGGGGAGCATTACTGCCTGGTATCTGGTGCAGCAGCAGAACTTTTTTCCCACAGAAAAAGAAGAGAAAGTTTGAAAGAGAACTACAGGCTGGAGTGCTTGAGAAAGACAAAAGCTGATAAGGCAGTTTAGGTGGTAGTCAATCAACAATTTCAAGCACAGCTTCAGCAGCATATCAGAAATTGCATGCTGCAGAAGTCCTTTAGGAGGAGAAATGGGCAGCTGTGCAAAGACCATAACTAGGTGATGGAACTGCAGCTGATAGCAATTACTAATATAGGTATCAGCTGAAAACCACAGCTGAGTCCAGAAGAAAAAAGGCTTAGTGGAGAGTAAAGGGAATGGGGAGAAAGTGATATGCACTCGAGGTTGCCAGAGAGGAAGGAGGTAGTAGGACAATTCAACTTTCCTTTTAAGTTTAGCTTAGTGTTCTTTAGTACCATTACAGCAAGCAGTCAGGGCAAGAAAGAAAGAGAAGAAAAGGAGTGAGCTTCAGAACACTGGAAGCAGTACTGGAGAAGCCAGGTAACTTTTTTGTTTGCTTGTTAGATGGTCATGGTTGCCATGTCAGAGAGACCGAGGTGGACACACGTTGACAAACCACTGTAATGATGAGATCCAGGGCGTGCCTTCGCTTGCAAGTCAGCGATGGTAGAGCTGTAAAAATCTGTAACGCCAGTGATCCCTAGTCTGGACGCAGCTGTACTGGCAAAACTGAACTCCCAAGAGAGAAATTAGCTATGCTGGCAAAAGTTCAATTTTGCCAGTAAAACCACATCTATGCTAGGGCCTTCTGCCAGCACAGCTGTGTTGGTTGCAAATCCCATGTCCTTACACCCCTGACTTTCTGCTAGCGAAAGTTTAGTGTAAGACTTGTCTCAGAAAGAAAATAATAGGGAGATTCACTTGTATTGATTCAAAGCTACTTGTTTTAATATAGAAAGTAAGGCAAAATCTCCATAATGTTATAGTTTATTCAGTCTCTATTTAGAGCTTTTTCTCACTTGCATTTCTTAAATGTTGATTTTTCAATTTATGTTCAGCACTTTAATACCAAATCATCAAAAACGCAATCTGGTAACCTGAGCCACATTACAGCTTCAATGCAGCACTGCCTCATTTTGTGCTAAACCACAGTTCTTCGATAAAAAACACGATAAAGAGCTACATTGTACAAAACACAGTGCAGCCAGCTGCAAATATTCTAGGGCTATCCAGTAGTAAATAGCATAAAGTACAGAATGTGTGGAGGCTAATGCTCTCATTCATTCCTGGAGATATATATATTTTTAAAGTAAAAAATCAGATGAAGAAAGCCATGTAAAATCTGCCTACCATCAGCTGAAAGCATCAAGGAAAAGGAGAGTTTTTATCACTTATCTGCCAAATGAGAACACAGTGAAAATATAGATGTATTTTCAGAGCTCTAAACTAGATTTAAGAGTGAACTAAAGCTCTAGACTCTTTCTCCTTCAAGCCCCCCCAAAAAATGGGGTTAAGCCTTGCTTTTGTAGGTCAAATCATACTGATTTTATCACTTTTATTGAGAAAAAAAAGGGGTCATAGAATATGCTGAGTTAGAAGGAACTCATGAGGATTGTCAAGTCCAACTCCTGGCTGTGCACAGGACTCCCCAAGAATCACACCACTTGCATGAGAGTGTTGTCCACTTGTAGTGTCACTACACTTTATATAAAATATTTACATAAAATTTATTTAAAATTTATTTAAAATAAATCTTCAGAAAATGTGTATGCATAAAGGAACTAGAAGATGTGGGCTCTTTCCAAGAGGCCTGTGTAATGAATGAGGTTGATGCATAGACCCTATCTGCCCAGCTTGCTTTTTGGTGAATCTGATGCAAATTCTCTTTCCAAATGGGAACAAAAAAACCAATGAAGTAGCTTTGGAAGCATACAGACATCCATGAGTATAACTGGAACAGACTATTCTGGATCTCTGAGCTCTAATGTTGTTATATTGATATTGATACTAACTATATTGATACTAAGAACAACATGAAAAGTAAAAGTACACAATTCCTGGAGCACAAGAGTGATTGTGGACTGGTTTTCAGTGGAACTAAATAAAATGCTTGGTGGCAAAATCTGACGTTTATATTGATACTAACTATATTGATACTAAGAACAACATGAAAAGTAAAAGTACACAATTCCTGGAGCACAAGAGTGATTGTGGACTGGTTTTCAGTGGAACTAAATAAAATGCTTGGTGGCAAAATCTGACGTTTTCCCATGACTTGGAAGGATCTCCTGTCTTTACCCTAGGGATGTCATCCTATTTTTTCAAAAGAAGAAAATTATTTTGGTTTTCCCAGTGTAAACCTTTCTAGGGACCAGTAAGTGCACAAGCCCGGCCTTGAGCTTTTCCTTTTATTGACAGCTTGTTTTCACTCAACATATCTTTGATACTAGTTCTACTTGCAAATGTGCTGATGTGGGAAGCTTTGCTGAAAAACAGATAAACAAATGCGATTGCATCAGCCTTGTTTTCTCAGGAATCTAGGAATAAAAACCTCTTTGCATATCTATGTATAATGAAGAGTGCTTTGGGTGACCCCTTCTTAAAAAAGATTACTCAGTAGGTAGAATATCCTTTTCCAAAATGCTACCTGAGTCTAATACGATGGTTGTAGGAAAACTCTCTCTTGCCAGGAATATCCCGAAGTAGTGCCAGAGGCTTGCTGGCTTTGAGACATGTTAGGAGTTATTCATAACTCAGTGTGGGTACCTACTAGCACTGGAATGTGCAAAGTGATTTTTTTGAAACCCACACAGAATCTTCAGAAGATGGTCATATTTGATGTAGGCTTTTTCATGCTATAGAGACTGTGCATGAGAAATCATAGCATGCATAAATAGTGCCAAGACTTGAAATTCCAGACTTTTCCCTAGGAGACAGTTCCCACATTTTTTTTCCCCTTTTTTTTCCTGTCTTCTTTTTCTTTTGTGGTCATGCTGTAGCCAGAAGATGAGTAGGAAGTACAATATTGTATTTTTGACGTGGTGAAAATTACACTTGTGTTGCTGTAGTTCTGAGTGAAGATCTATGATATTTAACTATGGTGGTAGAACTAAAGCATTAAAAAGATTTTTTTGCACAGTCACAACTTGTCAGAAAGAAAGCTGAAACTCAGGTTTGTTTAACTAGTTTCTGTTTTGTTTTCTTAGAGCTGATAACACAGGCTAAGCCTAAGACTGGCTGTGCTGAAAAAGACAGTGTATCTTCTGAATTTCCATTAAAGAGATAGGTACTGTGTTTGTTCCGTGGAATTTTAGTGATGACTTGTTTTTCAGTAAAAATGAGCAGTTTTGTGAGTAGATGCAAAACTAGAATTTGATCTATTTAAAATTACTTTTTATTCTTTGTTGTCATATATTAAAGTTTCTTAGGCTAACAAAGGGAACAGCCTTAAAGAAAAATAACAAGTTAGAGTTTAAATGGATTGGCTAAAATCTATGCAGTATGTTCAAAAACACAAGAGACTTGACTTGATTCTATGTGACAAATTATGCAGCAGAATATGTAGATGTCACAGGCTATCATGATACCTGTTCCAAATCAGGAAAGAAATTCCCATATTGGCTGATGATGGGCCAGTATTGACTACTGAAAAAGGATGGCAGCTGTAAGGGTGAAGGTCTCTGATGTACCATGGTCTGGTCAGGGTATAAAAATCTTGGCACAGCAAAGATGAGAAAGAGTGTGCTGTCAAATATTCCTGCCACAGAGTCTTGGACCACTAGTTAGAGAAACAATTTTTTTTTTCTTTTTTTTAATTAAAGCTGACGTGCTTTTTTCATCTAAAAAAATCTTCAAGTAGTTACATTGATTCTGAGAAGCTGAACTTTTGAGACTCTTCTAAAACCATGACTTCCTTTTGATTCTAACTTCCTGAAGATGGTTGTAACCCGGCACTTTTTCTAAGTCTCAGGGCAACAGATCTCTAAATGCATTACTTTCCATGGTGATAAAATAATCTCCTCACAAAAGCCTGAGTTTGTAGGGGACCTTCTAAGTCACAGAATGCTTCCAGCCTCTGATAGCATTTAATAAATTAGGAATTTGTCTGCTCTTCTCACTACAGAGATATATCCCATATGTTTGTTATGCTTATTGTCAGTAGAAAGAGAGGTCAAACAGCTATTCCTTCCTGTACTGTTTTGTCTCAGTGTGCAAGAGATATGCCAAAGAAGTTTGGGGTCTTGCATTCCAGCAGCAAGGAACTTGCCTGCTCTGTGACAGAGAAAGGGTTGCTTGCTTGTTTTTTCTCTTACTTGTGAAAGGTCCATTGAAACAGCCTCTATGTTAGGAAATAAATATATAATATTTTGGCAGTCTTTCCAGATTACCCAGAAAATGTGAATTTTACGGGAGATCATTGGGATAAATAACTTCTTTTCTGCAATAACTCCTTTTCTGTGGCTCAATGCGTGTTTATAGACATGATGGAGCAATTTGAGCAATTTGAGCTGGCAATTTGAGGTCAAACAGATGGGTATTCCCTTACTTGCCTTGGGGCAGGTGTGCGTTTCCATGTTGTGACTTTTTGTCTGAATTACCAAGTATACACCAATAGGGGATGTAATGAAAGATTCAGCTACCTTTTCCTCTTTTTTTTTTTTTTTTTCTCATCTGAGAAAGTATGGTCCTGACCAGTAGAAATTCCCTAATATCAGATCAGGCTAAATGACAGCTTTCATTTCTTCATAGATTCCTTGCTATGGAGGTAGGTGGTAGTTCCTGGCTGTTAAGTACAGAATAACTGAACGGTGAGTAGAGGAGAGGGAAGCCTAGGGAAAGAGGATTGTTCCCCACGGTGCAGCATGCAGTGATCCCTGTGAGAGACTCATTCTCTGAGGACAGAAAGAGACGAGTTAGGGACATTGCTGTCTGCACTTTGTGACCAGTGTTGCAGGAAAACACCTTTGCTGATGTATGAGGGAGCAGTTCAGAGTGTGGCACTTGGGCTGTCACTGATCCTTTTAATAATGTTTGCCTTTAATGAGAGCGGGTCTTTTGCCCGGCCCTGCCCAGGCGTTTCCTGGTTTCTGTGCAGTGACACTGAACTCTGCCAGGCTGCCATAAGAGCTGTGCACAGTCGACGAGACCAGGATCTACAGTCTCCCACCCCTTTGGCAGAGCACGAGTGCAAACAGAGCTTTCTTCCTCTAATGGCTGTGAAAAGCAAACACAAGTGGAACACACTCTGCAGATCGATTCTGAATTGCTGAGCGAATGCTTTCAAAAGACATTTTCTTAGTTTCCAGGGTTTTTTTTTACTTTTTTTTTTCTTTTTTACTTTTTCTATGCCATGGCTTCCAGCCCTTCTGGCTTGAAAGGCAAAGGCATTATTTCAAAACCTTTAGGGTTCTGAAATCAATAATTGGGGAAGACTCTCTGCTTTGTTTTCGAGCAGTACAAAAGGACAAAAGCTACTCCATCTGGATACGAACACACAGAGAGAGCATAGATGGGTTTTATTTTTTATTGGGTCTAGTACACAGAGTATGTCCTAGTGAGATGCCAGGATATTAGAATGGTAAAACAGTCATAATCTGCATTTGGTCAATGATCTTTGGGGGCATTAAACAAGATGACCTAAGCATGGAGGCTATTCTCACTGTAGTGGGAGCAGAATTTGGGGATCAATGGTTGGGCATTGGTTTTTCCTTTTTTCCTTCTGGGACTGTCCTACATGGAAAAATTCTTAGTTTTAATAAACACACTCCAAAACTCCTGCTGAGGAGGGTGATTTGGGAATCTTTTTTGCTGGCTGTAAGACTTCTGGTTAAAGAACACAATTGCAGTGTGTTTCTGGCTCCATGTCTGGGAAATCTGTGGTGACTCAAAGCAGCAGCAATATATTTGCTCTCCTCCTGGTACAGAAGGACCTGGACTGAAGGAGCAATGGACTTGCTGATGCCTTCACAATCATAGAATACCCCAGTGCTGGAAATATCCAGACACCTGGTGTGGAGGGAATCAGAGTGCAATCCGGAAGGGTGTCTCTTGCTGTTTGTGATCCATGTGTGTGACAAAAAGTAGTTATCAGGCTGGAAGCCTTTCAGGATGAGGTAGGAATGAAATGCTCCAGGAAGGAGGACTCAGTTATGAGGGAATTGCTCTAAAGATGGAGAACTGGAGGAAATAAGGTGGACCTCCATTGAGACAGCATGTGTCAAGGAGGAAGGTGGACAATGCAGACTATACAGTGATAGGAGAAGAGAGAAAGGTGAAGAAAGGGAAGTGCAAAAAAGAAAAAGGAACATGGCTATAATGGACTGTGAAATGTAAAGGCAAAGAGAAATGAAGTCAGTCTCAAGATACAAATTATATGTTTCATTAATCAGATGGAGCAGCCAGACAAACTCATTTCTCCCAATTTACCAGGATAATCTCTTTATTCTATTGTATCTCGTCCACTAGTCTAGGTGACATGAGTTATAGCCCTTTACAAAATAGGCATGTATGACAAGCAGAGCTGACCTGTAAAATAAGAACTTTCTTAAATGGGATATGAGTAAATTAGTTGGTTCCACAGACAGGATTGCAGTCTCCTTTAAAGTTCTGCATTAGACTTCTCAAAAGAGATAGAGGGAGGCCTTGCAGCAACTGCATAATTTTAAATATTAAGGGTGTAAATTTAATAAAGCCTCAAACCATGCACAAGGCTTCATTTTTCCATATTTTCGGTTTATGAAGTTCCACTTTGTTTCTGATGTTTTTAAGTTGAATGTGCTTTCTGGTATATTTTTCATGTCCTACCAGTTAATAAGAAGGTAACACAATAGAAATATGGTTACATCCAGTTATATGTGTTTCTTAGAAACTTTGCCACTTTAGGGATGTTCTTGTTTCCTTGTAATTATTTGTCAGTTTGTACTTGAGAGAGAAGAATGTGTAGTCAGTTTCTCCTAGTTCTATTAAGGGTGGTTCTCAAAATGAAGGATGGTGTGGAACTGACACTTATGGCAGGAATTTGTTCACAAACCTGAGCATTGGTCCAATATTGCAACTCAGTAGTTAAGAGCTGCTTGTAGGAAGCATGGTGGGACAAATGAATGGTGTGTTTAGTTCAGTGTATTTTCTTTGACAATTGCCAGAAGCGGAGAGATTTCAGAGAATTTCAGTCTTGCTTCTGTGACTCCACTGTAGTAGGAAACGTCTTGCAGAACAACTCTGAAAATGGACTTTGCTATAAACAGAATTAAGACCAAAAAATATTTTCCTGCCTTAGGGAGCGTAAGTGTTCTTACCGACACAAAAAATGAAGTCTCTGTTTTGTCTTGTATCATGTTGAGCTGTTTGATAATTCAGTTACTAGTAACAATTGTGTGTGTTATATGTACACACATTCAACAGGATGCTTAAATAAATTACTTGCGTAATTTTGCAAAATGGAAATGAATAATTTGTTGTCAAGTAGGTCCTTGCAGACAGTAAATTACCCAAGAAACTCTCAAGGACAGCAGGGAAACAGGAAAGGAGAGAGGGAGAAAAATTGAACAGCAGAGAAAGCAGGCTATATAGAGGAAGTGAAGATGCAAGAACACTGAACAATTGGAAAAAAACCAATATGAGTTGGCCATGAGTATATTCAGGTTGAAAATCAGGAGCAAAACTAACTATCAGAGCAGTGAGAGACTAGAACTGCCTTCCATGAGCCCTGTGGACCCAAGTTACATTTTCCAGGATGGAGGTTTAACCACTTCTGGAAGGCCTTATATGAAGCGTACGTCTTTGAGGCCAGCAGCTGATAGTCCAAGTAGAACTCTTGGATTCCATGTGTCTGCAAGAGGTTTGTTCATGTGGCTATCCTGTGTATAGCTTGCACCTAAATGGGAAGTGACCATAACATTATATCTATTTTCCCATGTTAAATCTTAATCTTGAATATGAACAGTAGACAGGTAAGGGTAAGACTGAATGTTGCACAACAAGCCCTTAACATAACCATTTATTTCCAAAAATATACTATTAATAATAAATATCATAGCAATCATTACTAGGCTGCAGCTCATCTTGCATTCAGAAAGTGGAAATCTCCTTTAAGAAGTATTTCTAGGTTTTTGTCATTAACAGTTGCTATTTTATATGCAGTCACATAGTAATACTAGACAGTAAATTGTAGTAGTCAAGCAGATTTAATTAGTTTTTTTTAAAAAAAAACTTTTCACGTGAGACCCAGTCTTCACCTCTACTGGGAACTGGCAGAGATACATGGGCAGAATCTTTATGAAGGTTATTACAGTTCAGCCTACAATGTTGGTGACATTCCATTTTGAGTCTTTGTGTAGATCCACACAGGAAAATTAAACTGTGGTTTTTGTTGTTTTTTTTTTGTTTGTTTGTTTGTTTTTTTTTTTTTAATAACTGAAGAGTTTGTGCACAAACCAATCGATTCCTAAATCCATCTCTTCAAACCAGTATGCTATGCACTGTAAATCAGGAAACTCATGAAAAATGAAAAGTTGTGTTATCGTATTAGAGAATTTTGCTCTCTTTGGCAATACATATGTAATGCCAGTTCCCATAATCGAGTAGGCTTTTCCCTGTACTTTCAGAAGCCTGCAGGCTAAATGGAAGTGAATGCCGTGGGCATTATGGTCTTGATTATATGGTGTATCCATTTTCACATCCTGGATGTCTGACCATAGCCTCTGGGCATCTGTAACAGAGGAGCAGGTCTACTAACTCATGCATTTGTTACTTGTATCTACGGCTGCACTTTATATTGGTCTGGAGCTCTTCTGCTGTTAAACCTGCTGTAAGAACTATTTCGAGTAAGCCACCCGGAATGGCTAATTCTGCTCTGGCTATTAGGTTTCACAGGTACAGCTCCTCATTAGATCCCAGCTATTCTTCCCTGAGACTGCCATGCTTTCCAAGTTCTATTTTCATTCCTCTTTTTTTTCTCCCGTTTCTCTAATAATCAGTGTCCCCATGGGCACCTAAAAACTTACACAAGCTCTAATCACTGAGAACAATGTTGCAGTATTATGATGAGAATGTGAGGTGTCGTGCAGAAAAACAATAAAATATGTTTTTAGAGAGATGGAATTGGAGGGTAAGGGATAAGAGAAAGTATAGAGAATTTGTATGTTCCTTAGACTTCCGCAAAATGGTGTCTTGCTTTTCATTCTAAACTCAATTATTCTATTGTTGGGAGGAAAAAGGAGAAGGCAAACTAAATTTTTTCTTTCTATGAAATGCACTAGTTTCAGTTTCTGGAATTTTGACTTCTTACTCAGTATTTCAGTTTACCCACATGAATGTATATTTACCAAAGGTCAAGAGGAAACAATTTTCCTCCACTTTTTAGCAGAAAACCTTGGCGTTGCTAGTAGGAGCTAACCAAAGAAATTCAAAGTAAGCAAGCTGAGCATTGTTTGTAATTTTTGTGAGGTGGTTTGATTTCCTATCTTGAAAGTCCTATTTACTTACTGTCTTCTGCTGCACCTCGTCTCCGAAATAATTCTGGTGCTTCTCAATAAAATGTTTTCCTGCACAGCATAGTGCAGCCCAGTTGCTGAAAGTCTTCCTAATGTACATAGAGAAAAATGTTCTCTTGGATCATGATTGTTGAAATTTTCATTAAGGGTTCTGTTCCCAGATGTCTGTGTCTTTAGCTTCTGGGTACAAGATAATATTTAAACAACAGCATTTGTGGGGGATGGGTTGGTATTGGTGTGGAGTTTTTTGTTGTTTTTAAATTGTGGGATATCTTTTAAGTGATTAATCCCAAGCAGAAGTAATTTTAAATAAATGCATTTCTGTGTGGTGAGCTGAGACTATTTCACCTGCCTGGCTTGCTTTATTTAGTTTACTGTGCTGTTCTCCTGCATGGAAGCAGGATATGGTACCTACATTTGCAGAAGCTGAAGGTCCAGTCCTCTTAGCTGGTTGTGCAAGAAGAGTAACTTTCTCCACCTGTACTTCTGCAATGGTGGTGCTGCTTGCATCCCCAGGCAACTTGATTCTTTTTAAAAAGACTTTCTGACAGTCTGAAATTTGTTCTCCCAACAGTCCTGCTTAGTGCCTTGCATCTTGCTGAACTGGTTCAAGTAGGGAACCGGACTATGGCAAAGCATGAGGCGACAGACGTGCTTTCTCCATCCCTGGAGAAAACTTTTCTGTGTGACTAACCTACCTACCTGAGTTTCCTACAAGCCTGTGGAAGCTTGGGAAATTCATGAAAAATCACAAGGGAAAAGGCTGAGAATAGACTGATTGGGTAGTTGGTTAGAACCCAGTGCTAACAAAACCAAGGCTGTGGGTTTGATCCCCTTATGGGCCATTCACTTTAGAGTTGGACTCAATGATCCTTGTGGGTCCCTTCCAACTCAGAATATCCTGTGAAATCAGCTGAGAAATCAACAGGATGAGAGATGTAACGTTGTTGTGGTGAAAGCCCTACAAGTATCTCACGGCAGTACCAGAAATTTTGTATATTTGGAGTTGGAGCAGTTACATTGACATGATATATACATAGAAGAGGTGTTCTTTGCATTGAAGCATTCTTTGTTTCAAAAGGCAGAAAAAAGCCTAAAGAAAATATTCTGCTATTCCCATTTCACAGAAAGGAGCAACCAAAATATGAAATGTTTAGCTCAAAAATGCCCAGAAATCATATGTTAAAGTAGGAAAGGGAACTTGAAGCTTTTGTGTCCCAGTCAGTGTTCTCAAGAAGGACCAGCTTTTAAGAGACAAATGTCCCGAATACTCTGTTATTAATAGTGATTTACATAACAGCCTGTAGCCCCATTTCAGTATTACAGAATAGGACTCTCTCTTTTGTGAAAATGACCTGGATTTATATCAGCAGTAGTAAGATACTGTGGCAGAGAAGGGCTGTAAAGAGGGGGGAGGGAGTATGAAACTAAAAATAAGAAATATGTACAGTACATAATTCTAACAATGTTATCTGAAAGACAGTAAAAATAGACTCAATTAGATATTGTCAGAGCTTTTTTCTCCATGCAGCTGCCTAGCCAAATATGACAATTTTTCAACAATATAAAAGTTCTAACACAATGCATGATACATTGTACTGAATTCATTAACACTTTGCTACCTTAAACATCATTGTAAAGAAGGAAAATAATGTAAGAGAAGCTTGTCATTTTTTGTTGTTGTTCCTTTTGTTTCTGTGACATGTTTGGAATTGCATGCCTGCAAGAGTTTTGTGATCTAAATTTAATGATCCTAAAAGGGATTTAGTAAGATATTGTTCTTTTCTCCTGCAGACATCCCTAGGCTGAGTGCTACATGAAAAGTGTGACTCAATTATACAAAAAATTTAATTTATCTTTAAAAATAAAAAGCCTTTTCATGCAGTATTTCCACAGAGATGTAGCCTTAGTGTAGAGCTTTCCTAGCTCTGCTTTGCACCAGTGTAATTCCTATAGAATGAGAATTTGCATGCAGTGTATAGAACATCGATATGCACATATGTACTCCCACTTTTCATGAGTAAAGACATGATGATGACAGTTGATATATGTGGCTTTGATTTGGCAATGGAATCTGCAGATTTCTGTTCTCATTCAGAGTTGTCAGTTTACAGAATTAGTAGAGTGGACAGTTGGTCACAGTGCAGATATTCAAACTAATAAAATCCGGATCTTCAGCATTAGACTGAAATGTTGGGCCCAGGCCTAATTTAGATCTTTTAGTTACTTTTTTTTTTTTTTTTTTTTTTTTTTTTTG
>VXAY01000445.1:14974-62460 GCA_013399855.1 Oxyruncus cristatus | reverse complement strand
CCTATTTAGTTTTTTTTGTTCTTTTTTTTTTTTTTTTTTTTTTTTTTTACGGAGTGCTACATTTGAGATAGAGATTTGCAAAATTATTGAGGGTTAAGTTGGAGTTAAAAGTAGGAATGACTGCTTTGTATTGAACATATAAAGTTAAATAGCCATTGGTTTGGGCATGCCGTTTCACTTTAGGAACACTTTTTGTAGATATAATGTGCTCTGTCATGTCCCTATGGCCTGACCATCATGCCTGAACTACAGATTGAGAAAAACTAGGAATGAAGAAGAATCTGATCCATTTTTGGAAGGAAATAAAGCTGATGACTGAGAAAACATTGGGCTATATGATAATGTCATAGTATATACACCTCTTATTTCCTTTTTTGTTCCAGTTTAGTGCAATGCACACTTCTGGCAAATTATATGGAAGTATTTCATTCCATATTGGACAAAACTTAATGGGGTTATTTTGTTATATCCTTTAACCCTTAGCCCTGGGAATCAGGAAAAATATGAGCAAAGTATGAGCAAAGAGGATTACTGTGATTACTTAATCAGGATATGGTTGGTGATATCAATTAGTTTCTGGAAGTTTAGACTAGAGCCCTCTTCAGTCCTAACGAGGAATCCCTGTATAGATTTAATTTTCTCACTCCTGAAATGTAGAGTATCAGGCTCATGTGGAGTTTGCATTTCTACAGATACACGAATCCAGTGCATGCATGTACTGGATTCTATCTGTTTTTTCCTTTCTAAAGTTAACTTTAAAAAACTGCTGCTTTCAGATACTGGTCACTATCCGTGGAGGTATTTAAAAGGCATGTAGATGTGGCATTTAGGGACATGGCTTAATGGTGGCTTTGGTAGTGCTGTTAGTGCTTTGACTTGGTGATCTTAAAGGTCTTTTCCAACCTAAACTATTCTATGAAATTTGGGAAGAAGACATTGGAACAGAAAAATTTTGAATTAATATATCACTGGAATGTCGCTCTCACCAATGATACAGAAGTTTCCTCTTTAGTTGTGGCATATTATCCTGAATTAAGCTGGGTTCTACGTGGAAATATCAAACAATGAAGAGATTAAGCCAGCTGAAGAGGGAGTAATGTATATTACCCACTATATGACATGATTAGCATGGAAGATCAAGACAATATTTATTAGGGAAGCACTAGACAGTGCAGGCAATAAAAATTATGCTGGAAATTGGGAAACACCTGATGCCAAGGCAGTGCTTTCATATTTCACCTTCTTATTTCCCATGTGAATAAAACACTAGCCTGTAATAGCAAAAATAATGGAATAGGCAAAGGTACAAAAAATCAGCAAACAAATTAAAATCAAAACCAAACAACAAAAAACCACCCAAAAACCAACAACACCAAAAAACCACCCCAAAAACAACAACACCAAACCCCCAAAATTTGGACTGGACGTTTACCTGAAAGCCTAGAAACAGAATGGCCAAACTAGAGATATTGCAGTCCCCACCATTATCATGGAAACAAAATGACACAGTGGCTGTTTTAATAACACAGCAAATAGAAACCCAGAAATTTTGGAAAAAATGTGTTTTCTGAGTGTTGTAGAAAACACATGCCACACTGAACATTCATACCTACTAGGTGTAAGAAAATTAGCTCCACCCCAGCCAAACATTGTACAGCATGTATCTAACTAGGGAAGAAGGCATTTTATGCTATGTCATGGTGGAAAAACATGGAAAGTTAAAGAGCAAAATTATTTTATTTTTTAAGATGTAGAGGGACCCCTTAAACTCAGTCACTTTTCTGCATAAGCTTTCTGAGTTCATTCTTCTCTACCATTCCCCACTGTGTCATGATTGCTTTGGTTCCAACTGAGCTGAAATTATGCCTCTATCTTCCACCAAAGCTTTGTTTTCACAAAGTCTGTAATTACGATTAAATTTAAGCCACATATATTTGTGTGTGTGTGATAGGACAACCTTTTTTTTTTCTTTTTTTTTTTTGCATTGGTCTCTACACAAAGTGCGAAAAGAGCTTTTTAAAAACCTTCCCAACCAAAAAATCCCAAAGAACTTCATGAATGTTTTGCAATGTATTCATTCAAATTTTTCAGCCAATGTGGAGTTTGTCCAGTTGTACTCATGGTCTGACAAGCACCAGTAGAGATTGAGCTGTGTCTGTTCATCAGAATCTGTAAGTTTGCTGGACTGAAAGCCTTTGCTCTAGCGTGGCTGGGTGGCCGTGTCATACACCCAGAAACCGCTTACGTCTGCTGAGGGTCTTGTCTGGAATGGCAGTCAGGTTTTGGTAAACTTTTGGTGATTCTTTGCTACTGCTGAAGTAGTGCAGTGGCAGGCTTTGTGACGGTGTTCTTCAGAGAGTAAAACAGTAACATAATTGAAGGTATGTGCTACTAAATTATGTAAAATACATGTAGCTATTTCTAATTTGGGAGTGTGCGGTTTACTAATCCTTTATTTAGGGATACAAGACCTGATATCTTGGAGTTCAACAGAAGTAATCACACTTTGCCAAATTTGCCTTGACAAATGACTGGTTTGCTTTATGAATTTTATTGTTGGATTGAACGGGAGCAAGAGAGAATGGCACTACATTGCACCAAGTTCTGCTGAAGTTCACTAAGGTGCTCTTAACTGCTTTTTATAGCATTGCTGTGGACTTTTAGGCAGCTGAAGGATTTCTGTTCCAGAGAGGTTTGTGTTCAAGTAATGAATCCGTCCCTCATCGTAATTACAAAAGTGTCTGTTTGTTAGAGCTCTTCAAGATCCTTTCAGATGAAAGATGCTAATAGATGTAAGATAATGTGTACATGCAAGAATGTCGTCATTAATAAATATTAAAGAAAATAAATGCTCTCTGTGAACGATGTAAAATAACACCAATGAGTATGTAATCTGCTTTTTAAATTGGATTTTCAGCTTAAAGAGAAAAACTTTTCTTCTTGTTTGAAAAATTAAAATAGAAAAATGAATATTGAAATGTATTGGCTTGGGATTTTCAACGCAGTTTAAATAACTAATTAAGAAAAAGTTGTAGGGAGGAAAAACATTAAAATATGCAATAATTTATTTTTAATAAGTGTAAAACAGATTATTTTAATTACCACGTTTTTAAAAAATACAGGGTAAATAAAATGCCTTAAATTGTCATTCACAGAGATTTGGAATTGAAGTGTAGGGATTAAAGCCTTTTATCAGTCGATGTAGACAAAAGACTTAATGAATAACGAACACAGAAATTAACTGGAATGTCAGAGCTACATATTTTTTTCTTGGTTTCCCATGTCCACCAACTTTTCCCTTCTTTGGTTTTGCTTTTTAGAATAAGCTGTTAGCCAGGTGAAGTTTCATGGTATCTTCTATATCAAAATTTATTTTCTATAAAGCTTTAAAGCTGCTTTTAAATATACCTCCTTGCCTTTAGAATAACAACTACCTAGTTGACCTCTTCTGCTGCACAAGGGCTTGAGGTAGATGCTAGTCTATATAATTTTTTTACACTTAATTTTCAGTTGCCTGGGTTTCCATTGAAATCTTTGTATGCAACGCTGCCAAAATCACCTAACGCCAATCAAGCTTTGGCAAAGGCTGCACACCCTGGCTGGAGTTAATATTTTATATTACTACGTAAATTTTGGATCCAAGTGCTCCCTATTTATTGTGCAACTTTTTCAGAGGGGTTTTGAGGGGCCATCCTGCTGCCTGCCAGTGCGTGAACTCGGATCTCTGAATCAGGGTGTCTCTTGGAGAGCTCTGTATGGTGGTGAAGATTTCTCCCTTTGGATGTAACAAATGTCATGCAGACATAAAGCACAACGGAACCATATTTGCCGTGTTATGTCAAGTGGGGGTAAGGTTTCCTTTTCTGTGCAAGCACGTGGTTTCTGTTGACTTACTCAAAAACATCTAAATGACATGCACTCTGTGTAATTCACTTCGTGTTTGTTCAGAACTGGTGTCTGACCCTGAAGTGCTGTATTTGTCCTGGTTGTTATAAGGTTGTATGCTCATTGTGCATAAATGAGTAATTGTCCTTTAGAGGCCTGTGCTTTAGTTCAGTCTGTTAGGGCTGCTGAGCCAACAAGCACAGAAAGAGCTGTACTTTGGCATCATCCCAAAAAGTTAGAGGTCGTGAGCCAAAAACCCCAGGAAAGCTTTTCAGCTTTCCCGTCAGCCTGGTGTGCTGGAGTTCAGAGCTGCTGATCTCACCTGGAAAGGACAGCAGCAGGAAGGTGGGGGAGGGAGCAGCTCTTTCCATGGAAAGAGTGTACAAGCTCTCCAAGCCTTCCAGCATGGGGGAAACTGTCCTACTAGCAAGCAGGAAAACAAGTAATCTCTTGCCTCGAATTTTCATGAGGAATATTGGTTCTCCTTTTGACTTGTTCTATTACACATCTGACTTTCCTGCTGCTTTAAGGGGGGAGAAGATATGTGAAGAAGTCTCTCTCTGTAAGCCAGAATAATTTTGTCACATCTTCCTCTCACTTTAGCACTCCAGATATTCTTCTAAGTGGGGAAAAACAATTTGGGAGTCCCTGGCAGTTTTGTTATTTTGTAAGGATTCATTAAAGATGGGAGGATTCGGCCCGTTGGTAGCTGAAAGCCCTCAGGCTCTGCCAGGATTTAATTCCTTGTGAACTCTGACCTGGAATGAATACAACATATGTGCTACTGTTCCTCTATAATTTAGCATCCCTTTTTCCTGTGTGGGTATTTCTCCCCCCACCTTGGTTTCTGTTAAACCTGGCTGAATGGTTTACCCCTTAGAACTAGTATCCCTGCAAGGGAGAGACTCTCACTGTTTTTACAGGCCTCTTAAGGCTCCCGCTAAAAGGTGCTGGAGATTTGCCTTCGCTTGCTTTAGTAACGTTGCTGTTTTTGGATCCAAAGGCCTCCAGTTCAAATCCCCCCAGCAGAGTTAGATTCCTCACAAAATAAAAACACACTCCTCGGATTAAAAGGAACTGATTGAATGCTCCTGTGTAGACCAACTAATGTGCTACAAGGGTACTCCGTTCTTTAGCAGGAATTGCGGTGTGCTGCTCGGGGACTTCTCAGGCACTGTTACTTAGAAATTACATGGTGCTACACCAGCTCTGGGACTTGTAGATTTGCATTCACTCTGCAGCTTCATTAAAAATTTTAACTGGGACATATTTAGACTACTCAAGCTGTTTCTATAGAGTTGATTATTTTGTCTTGTCCTTAGAAAACAGCTTATCCTTGTGAAAATAACATATAAATTGTACTATATATTTAGTGGTGCAAGCTTTGCTGTTGCTGTTACTTTTCTTTTCCTTTTGACGCCATGGAATTTCTGACAAATAATGTCTTCTGAGTTAAAATGTACCGTAGTAAGAACATATTCTGTGCCTTTTCCATTTTCTCAGTAAATTCAATGAACCTCCATCATTAGTGTGGTAATAACCTAGAGAATAAAGAGAAGGGAGAAAGGATGTTTCAGTGAGTGAGACACAAGATGCTTCAGACTTGCCATCTCATCCAGAGGAAATATTAAATCCCTGTGCACCTCTATTCTATCTATAAAATGTATGTAGTAATAACTGCTCACTTTTGGAGCACTGTTTGAGTCTTAGTTTGTTGAAGAAATTTGATTCTCTCCTAAGGAAGCTTCTACTCTCATGAGCACAGGTGTTTTGTGGTTTTCTGAAATTTGCTGCAAAATCATTCTCCTCATAGGGAGCTGTGGTCCAGAATCTATGATTTAGTTGTTAGTGTTGAACTGCAGAAAAAAAAAAATTGTGTAAATATTTCCTTTCCTGGCACTCAAGTGTCCGGAATAATCTCTCTAAGCATAGGCTGTTTTGTCTCTGTTAGACTGTCACTGATGAGCCTGAAATTTTGAGGATTTTCCTAATTGAAAGAGTTTGTAATTATCGCAAGAATATCTACAACATACATGTATATTAGTCATCATTTCATCTTTCTCCTCTTAAATATGGGAATATCCAACGTTACAAGCTATAGATGCCTAGTCAGTTCTTGCAGAAGTGCATGAAAGTAATGAGAGTGTACAGGCAAGTCACGACAATTTTAAGTGGAATTAGATAACACAGGAGCAAGTAAACTTTACACATTATTCCATTCGCTCGATTTTACATTTGAAAAATACAGCTTATCTAAAATTAGACGAAGCTGTCACAGCATTTTTAGTCTGGGATGGCATTTGAGATTTAATTTCTCCTCTGAAAGCACTGTTCATTTCTGTGGAATTCTGCAGGTGCTCTATGTTTGTGAGATCCAGGAGGTCTTAAATTTTGTTACAGATGTTTGTTACAGTCAGTTTCATGCAAAGCCTGTAGTAAGCGATATGTCGATTAAAGAATATGCCTCACCAGTTCATCCCTTTCCAGTTTCCTATTTATATGTTTAAACAAAAAAAAGGACAACTCTAAATGCTGTTTGCTTTCTTTTATTGTTTTCTGGGAGCAGCAGGAAATTATTTTCACACTTGATAAAGTTCAGCCATCCTAAGTAACGCAAAGAAGAGCAAACTAGGCACCAGTGTGTAAGACAGCTTAAACTTGGAGCACAAAGTAGGTTTTTAGCAGCTTCTCTGAGAAAAACTGAATTTTTTCCAAGGATTTTTGAAACAAGCTTTTTGGGCTTCTTGTATTGCCTTTACGTTTTGTTGTAATTCCATATGCTGGAAATCTAATTTGGAGCTGCACAAATGCTCTGACTGAGTAAAATGTCTGGGGATTAAGTTGTGACTTTACCTCTTCATTGGGAATGGCCAGCTTTCCTGATACTTCAGGCTATAACATTTGTTATCCTCTTTGAGGAATGGAGGAGCCATGGGAATCGTTTACTGTCTTACATGGGATTGAGGAGTGAGTGTATGGATTTTTTGGGGGGGGTTTTGGTTTTTTTGTGATGTCATGGTTTTTCTTCTGAGATTTTGCTTGTTGGTTTTGTTTGTTTGTTTTAAATTCTCCATCATGTGTACTGTGGAACAAGTAAGGCTTGAATAACATTTGCTGTGTCTAAGAAATCACTAAAGACTTATTTTTTTCTCTTCTTTGAAACCACCTATTTCTCCTTCCCTAGTTGCTGGAGTTGACTGACTTTTACCGTTTACTCTGTAGTTACACACTGTAGGTGAGCTTTCCTGTCAAGGGAGGCCTAGCAATAATTCTTATCTGATTATGAGCTTTGATGGGATAAGAAATGTGATTATCTAACAGTATTTTTTTAAAAAAACAAATACAGCATTCACTTAGTAACTAATTTACTTTGCTATGGATTTTGGACAGCACTAAACTCTTCATGAGAATCACACCTGCTGAGCCGATTTAAAACATGATGAAGAGCAGCCAGCTAGTTTCTGAATGCATGTTGATTATTTTTGAGAAAACACTCGCTACTTCTTTCAGTATGTTTAGGTGTTGCTAATTTTTCTCCACGTATCTGGAAGAGCTCCCATCTGCATTTCTGGTGGCTGCCATAGGGTGGTGCCAGGCCATCAGTATATACAGTAAGAGACAATGGTTTGGGTTTGAACAGATCAAAAACCAAACGAGCTTTAAAATCTGATCTCGAACAATTTACAGTGCAAATAAATGAAGCAGCCAGTGCAAATAGTTACTTTGATGCTTGCTTNTTTTTTTTTTGTTTTTTCTTTTTTTTTTTTTTTTTTTTTTTTAAATACTTAGCATAAAGGAAAGGTCTGCCTGATGTATATTTCTTTATGTGAGGCTGTTTGTGTGTGTGTATGTATAGGCAAACACAATATATGTGCATGCATGGGTGTTAAGTTTGACCTGAAACGTGTTTCTGCCCTAAGGGTGCTGATGTCTTGTTTTTGATCACATTGTACTAATGTGGCTTAATTAGCAGTCCTCTTAGCATCTCTGCTAATGTTCAGGCTTTTGTTGCCTGTGTGTGTATTTATTACAAACCTGCTAAGTGTTAGAGCTGACTGGAGACAAATGATAGATTTCCAACTTTTGAGAAACAATATCTATCCTAATGCATGTTTAAAGAAGACTAATTTACTGCCTTAAAATCAGCTCACAATTGAGTGCCCAATGAGAGCAATGAAATATTAATATTTTAAAGTCCTGTTTTAAATATCCCCTGTCTATTTGGTTCAAAAATCTATATTATATTAATTATACAGATGTACCAATTTATTCTTTGAGTTATCTTACTCAGTTTCTAAAGTATTTGGTTGATAATAACTGAGGGGGAAAAATTAGGCCTGTGTTTAATGAGAGGGAGATACAAATGTTTGTTAAGTATCGCATTTGAACAGCTACTGTCTGTGTCAGATAAAATGATAATAGTTGGAAATGAAAAAAATTATTATTGGCAATGGATTACATGGATCAAGACAGTCTAAAATGCTTGATTTCACATTTCTGTTTATATTCGCATTTAATAAAGAGGTTGAAGGTTTATGTTTATAAAAGCATATCTTTAGTGGGGGAAACATTAGCATTCACAATTCATTTGCTCTTGAACACCTTTTGTTAATGTATGAAATGAAATGCAGCATGTGGCCTGGCAACTGAACAAGCTAAAATTAAAAATTATTTTACTTATATGTATTTGTAAGGCTTTGGAGTTACATGGAGAAAAATAGTAGATCTTCTGACAAATTTTAGATGATACTGTATTCTTTGCCACATAGTTGTAACTCAAAAACAAACCCAAAAATGAACCCCCCTCAAAAACAACCCAAAAACCCCCACACCAAACAACAAATTATCCCCAAAACCTCATCCCACAGTTCTTCTTTCTCTCTAATTTAAAAGGAAAACTAACCTAAACATCCCCTACTGAGTTGAATAATTTCAAATTCATGCAAATAACTTTGCAGAATTGGTGTAAATAACCAAAAACAGCCTAACATGAATCCTTTGTGATTCAGACTTCTTACCATACTAATTTTCCTCTCAGTGAATGGGAGTAAGACCCACTTGTATCTAAGATGGTGCACAGAGTGGCATTTTGAGGCTAAAAGCCTCTAAAATATTTGTAATAATTTAGATAGTGATTATCCTGTCTAGACCTTTTACTCTTCACTAGACTTTCGTTTAAATGTTGGACCCTTTTTTCTGATCGTAAATCAGTGGCAAATGTGCAGATTTGGACTCTCTGAAGTTTTACATTGACAGTGTTTTCTTAAAGCATTCCAAAACACTGAAATCCTGGAATGGCAAGGGAAAAAAAAAAAAAAATCAAGTTAAAGGCAAAAGCAAAAATTATTTATGGAGCGTTTTGCCTCTAATCCTAAAACTGAGAGGACTAGTGGCAGCAGCGATGAGCTTAGCTGCTTCCTGTGCCTAATGCTTGTCGTGAAGTCAAATTTGATTGACATTTCATCATAAATTTCTATTCCTCATAACAAATATTTCTTTTCCTCTATTTGTAAGAGCCTTTTAAAGATGCTTCCTTAAAACAATGTAACAGTCATTTGCAGCTTTTATGGCATCTAAATCTATGCCGTTATGCTGGCTTGGTTCTACTGACATTTTAACATTGTTAATAATCACTGGCCATTTGTGTGTGCTGTGTAAAGGCATAATGTGCTTTTATATAAAACACTGTTATGAGGGCTCATTATCTTGTGAGGCAGCAGTTATAATGAAAATTAAACAATTGTGAACTTGCTTTGCCAAGTGTTTTTTAAATAAATTTAACCGGGCTGATTCACAGCTCCTACCTGATTCTGCGGGGTTATATATCAAAGCAGTTGGAGAGTTGCATGCATAAATTCCTTCATGCAGTCGTGAGAGCTGTGTGCAGTCCGCTTCTCCATGCTCTGCTAAAACTGATCAGGAAAGGCTTGTTTCACAGGCAAGATCCTGGCAGAGCATGAAATAAGTGTAAACCTTTGAAACTAGTCTCTGTGGTATCGATAGTTAAATGGACTTTACAAATGACCATTTACTCACAGTTAGCCACAGAAGTACTGGATCTGCAATCTGTAAGCTGCTGCTGCTTCTGTTTTAAACTGGGTGGTTAAGAATTATATAATTAGTTGCACTTCCCAAGCTAAGAGGGGGATGAGAATGTAAGTATGGGCTATTCAGTGTTTTGTTTATAGACTGCAAAGTTTTACTAAACACTGTACATAATAGACATTTTTTCACAACTTCATGTTTCTACATAAAATTATTTGAATGGGAAGTACTTTAATAGTAAAGTGAATGAATGATGAGACATCCATGGCTTCGGTTTCCCCATGGTGTTTGCGTTTTAGCGGAGTTGATCTAGCTGAGGATCTGGACATTTGAAATTCACTTTTAAAATGACTGTTGTTGAGCACCCTTGCAAAGCTGAGCTAACCAGGGCAGTTTGTGTAATTTCTGACATGTTTCTCTTCTGTTATGCATGTGATCAGATTTGCCCTTATAGGACTTGTATTCAGCTGCTCCTCTGTCTTTTATTGTAATGCAGCACTTAGAGGCAGATTGTTCCAGTACAACAGTAGTAAGAGAAAGCAAATTTCCATTTTCTTTTTTTTTTTTCTCATGTTTAAATTTGAAAGCTACCATGGCATGAAACAATAATTCAGAGAGACTCTGTTTCAAATTACCTTTCTTCATTAAAAAATAAAATAAAATAACCAGGAGGTCTAGCACATTATGTCACTAAGTCACACAGTAAGAGGGACCATCAAAGAATGGTGGGAATTATCACAGCAGCTTGCTCCTTGTTAGAAGCATTTACCTCATGACCCTTTCATTTGCCTACTGCCACTTTAGTTTAAGAGTGACAACACTGTATAGCACTCTGCACTTTCCGCCTACCCCCCCTCGCCCTTTCCCTTAGCACCAGATGCCTTTGTAAAGCAGCCTGGTGAAGGAGTGAACAAAACCTTGTGGGATAAGTCTGACACTGGAAGTTAATGATTATCAGTCGAAACAAAACACTTGTTTACATGTTGTAGTCATTAGAGGTTCCAGTCAGTCATACCTCGGCTGGGATTCCTGCCAAATGTTTTGAGGGTTCTTTCACAAGCTGTGCAGTTTTGTAAATACAAAAGCACTCTTATTAAGCCTTTTTAGTATTAGACTGTGCAATTAAGATTACGGGTAATTAGATTCCTTTATTTGGAGTAGAATGGTCCGAGATACACACACAACTTTCTTAGCCACAGGATACCATCGCATCTCCATTTGGGTGTTCCATTACAGCTCAATGACTAAGAGAAGCTCTTTTGTCTTGTGCACATTTTTTCTGTATTAAAAATTGCACTCAAAACTTAGGGCGGTATGGATTTTTCCTCACTTTATTGTCAGCACCTCCTTCGCAGCCATAAAACTTTCTTTTTTGATTAGCATGTCTCAATTTGCTGGAAACACTTTGCTTGCATCTCTATTAGTATTGCTGGCTTTTCATTTCAGCCTTATTACAGTTAGGACCAAGGAGGTGATTTGGCTATGAAGGAATTTAGGAAAATTTCCAGTAAGCTAAGGATGATTTTAAGTTAACTGCAGGATAACAGAGTCGCAGAAATGAATGTTTCTTTTAACACCTGTGAATTAGTCCATACCTGAATAAATAAATGATCCCTTTGGTATTTGAAGTTGGTATAAACCAGCTCAAATTTCACCACTTTCTTGTAAACACTTTAATCATGCAAAAATGCATCTAATAGAAATAATCGTGTGAGCTGGTGAACCTGTTTCACGCGCTCTTCTGCTTAGGGAGTATTCTCTGCATTGAGCATGATGGTAAATTATTTAAGGTTTGGGAGGCCATTTTTTGTAACTGTGAATTGTAAGACAACTGAATCATCCATACATATTTTATCTCTATTTTTTTCCTTTGCCAGGGAAGATATCAGTTTTAGTTGCTCCAGTGCAGGACTGCTCGCTTTGACATTTCCCGGTTGTCTGTAGTGCTAGGCAATAATTAAATATCAGGTGCATAAGCTGCTCTTTAATTTGACATGTGTGCTCCAGGCAATAAACACATGCAGTGCAACGTGGGAGTGTAATTGCTAAGGAATAAAATCTTGTACCAAGTGAGATCATTGTATCAGGTACTGTGTGACAGCTCATTTGATCATTATGCCCAGGCTAAAGAGGTTGCCTAATTAGTTTCCATTAAAACTCACCCTTTAATCAGGAATTATTCTTGCATAAAGAATGTCACTTGGTCCAGATGAATGAACAATGGTTCCCCCTTGAGATTCAACTATCTGTTACACTTGGGATGCCATATGTCTTTTCAAACAATTCAGCTACGACAGTACTCTGTGAGTTTGGATCTCACAGCACTCCGCAGTATCTGCATTTCCTCGATACTAGCTAATATTTTGTGGAAAAATCACAATGGTATTTTTATGTACTTCATCAAGTCAGAGAAGCTGTGTTCAAGCCTCAAGAAGTGTGTTGTAAACACACAAATGACTAATGGGCCTCTCTTAACTAATGTGTCTTAGTTGTTGTATATATTTCATTAGTGACATACTTAGCATATGTGCTATTACCTGGAGCTAGACTTTGGTTTCTCACCTAGAAACGTCAAGGTTCATCTAAATTTAATACTTTGAAGGGAAATAACTCCATAGCTTTTTTTTTCTTCTTGTGACAATAGC
Organism: Oxyruncus cristatus; assembly: GCA_013399855.1. Taxonomy (NCBI): domain Eukaryota; kingdom Metazoa; phylum Chordata; class Aves; order Passeriformes; family Cotingidae; genus Oxyruncus; species Oxyruncus cristatus. The sequence continues at coordinate 49,885 of VXAY01000445.1, read as the reverse complement.
TTTGTTGGTTGAAGATGATCACAGGAGTAGCTATGCTTTTTCTTTTCTCTCCCCCCAAAAAATCTTTCTCGTTGAATGCCTTCCCTCTGCTCCCACAAGACACGTGCAGTTGGGCAGATTACTAGGTTCATGCACGTCACAAATGTAGAGCTTAGTTGTTCGGTATATTTCAAGCTGAACCATTTCTGCAAGTTTCAAGTTGTCCAACTGAGTTGACTCATCTGCCCCATAGCGAGTGCAGTGAGTGACTCATCTGTGCTGACCAGAACTGCTCTCCAGGAGAGGCTTTCCTCCCTGGCAGTACTGACTGTGGTAGGCCAGGTGGAGAGAAAGAGACTTTCAAGTCAAAGCTCCTCACTTGCAGTCAGTGGCTTCAGTCAACTCCCTTGATGTATCTGCTCGTACAGATGTGAACTTGTTTAGTAATGTTTGGAAAATACCATGGGCTGGACTGGCAGTTTGAAGTCTAGTGACAGAAAGAGATGCCAGGTGCTCTTCCTTTCCCCAGAGGTGTCCTGGGGCAGTGACTAAGCTTCCCTTCTGTATGGAGGGATGATCCTACGTGTCCATGTCTGCACTGACTATCTGCCAGTGTGGTGTCCAACCACTTTTATTAAAATGGTTTATGAGGCACCCAGATAGATAGGTCTGAAAAATACTTCCCTTTTCAGCTCAGACTGTTGCAGATCCCTGTTGTGTTTGGAGGAATTTAAAAATGTTCTGTGGGCTTTGTGTACCCGAGGCAATGCCTTTGACAGAAACAACAGCAATATAAAGGTTTATGGAAGATTACCACAAACATTAAGCGTGCTCCGTGTTCACTCTTGGCTCTGGTAATTCTGAGTGCTCTAACCTTCATACTTAAACACAAGGCATATGAGCTTTTGCACTGCAAGTGTATTCAAGGCAACAGAAGGACCTGAGTGCGAAGTGGAATTCAAATCCTTAATGTTTCTTGTTGCTATTGCTCTGACTGCCCCCGTTCTCCATAGCCAATATACAATGTGTCATACCCACAGTGAATGAAGCAGACAGGAAAGTGGCTAAAGCACATGATTAACATGTAGAATCTGAAGAGAAGAGAAATGGTTTGATGATCTAATGTGACTCTCTGAATAGCAGAGGCTTTTAATTTATTGGTTTTCATAGCTTTAGCTATGTGTTTAGGAAAATTAGTATTCAATGTTGTCTAAGAGCTGCCCACCTTTACCTAATACTTTCTTTGTGGCTGTGGTCAGTCTCCGATACATCAGAGGAAGATGGAGAAAAAGGAATAAATGATTCTCTGAGCACAGAAACTGAATTCTGATTTCCCGTGGCTTCCTCTGGTTAATTCGTACTACTTTGGAATTCTAATGTATATTTTACACCCCCTTCTAATATTTTCAATAAACGTTCTTCTCTTTAGTGCTCTCAATGCCATTCCTGATTTCTTTCCATGTCCCCAACTTGTATTTTTCCAGGCTTCTGGAGAAATATGTTGTATCTGATTCAGGTAGACATCGATTGGTGTCAGTTGCTGTCTCTTGACTATTAGTCAAAGAGGATTTGTTGGATCTTAGTTACTTGAAACCCAACAAATGCCTAGAGGGGCTCCATGATGATGACTTATGCAAATACTTTAGTGAAGCTCCTAGATGGTATCCAGACTTCTCTGGTGGTATGCAGTGATAAAGATCAGTTATCACTAGAATGATCTGAATTATCTGGCTATAATACCTTTATTTTAAAGGAGGTTATTGATAGCTCCAAAACAAGGAAATATGTCTGGTAAGCATAAATGAAGTGCCTTCTCCTTTCTGCAGGCCTCTCTCTTGGAAGCCTGTGTGTTAAAGAACACACAGAGTCTTGAAGATTATTTATCTCAGGGCAATCCTTTGGCAATAAAGACTAGCATAACTCTTAAAGGAAAGCAATTGGAAATTTAGTAGCATAATGGGGAAATACCCACTATTAATTCAGCATTTGTAAATTTAAAAGCATTAGTAAGAATAGTGGTACTATTTGGTACAAAGGGCAACCTACCCAAGATGTGAGTTTTGTTTTGTCTTGAATCAGGTTAACCTCTTTAACCAGTCAGCTTTTATGCTAATCTTAGTGGTTTATATTCTTAAGTTTTCAACGTAATCTCTTCTGTTCTCCCTACACATCTAAAAGTTTTTCTACAGGTTATTAATGATTTGTGGTTAAAAAAAAAAAAAAAAAGCAGCAACTTAAGAAGTTACACTTTAAAAAGAGTGTTTTTGCAATCTTTATTCTCACATAGTGATAGTGGACATGGGAACATTTGAAATCCCTAACTGTGTGTTGAGTGCAGTAGGTCTAGCGTGTTCTGTCCCTCTTCCCCCAGTGTTTCCTCTGAAAAAAAAAAAAAAAATCCAATTGTTTCAAAATTTCCTTTTGGAACTAATTTTTTCACTGTAACCGTGAAAATTACCTGGGTTTTAGTCCCACTTCTTAGGTCTGTGTTCTTTCTGCCTGCTTCTTTCTCTGTGTTCCTATCAAAGTTGGATAGACAGAACACACAAAACTATCCCATAAGAGTGTATCTGGTTGATTTATAATATTGAGATTATTATTTAATTTTTGAACTTTCTGAAGATAACAAGATGCTTCTTTTTTTAAAATACAATGCTGTAAATCAATATGAGTTCATTTTAGACTTGACCCAGTTTTACTTAAAGGTTTATGAACTTAGCAAACTTGGCTCAAATATTGATGAAAAGCTGTACTGAGATGCATCACATTATGATTAAAATCTTGATGAAGCCCTACTCTAAGTATTAAGTATATCTAATTATCTTCAGTAGCAAGCTTAAACCAGAAATGACCTAAGAAAAATACTTCTACTATAAACAAACATAGGGGCTAAAACCAGGTTTTTTTGGTGACCATTCAGGGCTCCTTTTACTTTCTCTGAACCTGTTTGCCAAGATCTAGATTTTACATCTTTTCCACAAAACACATTTTCCCCTTACAAATACATATGTTTATCTTTGTATTATAAAGTGGGAACTATTTTTATTACTCTTGTTATTAATTCAAGTAATCTTTTGTGTTTCTGTAAGAACTTCACTTGAGTGGAATCAAAACATTGTTCACTATAGAATTAACCTTTCCCATATGCAAAAAGCAAACTAAACTGCATTCAATATAAATAAAATAAAAACCATCAGCATTACTCTATGTAATATCCTGATACTTTACAGCCCTTTTGGACCAGAACATATCAGCCATACTTCAGAAGCTTTCATAAACTTGTATAAATGTTTTCTTTTGCAACAGTTTTTCAAAGTTTCCAGTAACAATCATTTATTGGTCTCTTGTGAGTTGTAATGCATGGATTGAATATTATCAAGGAAAATAAACTGGTTTTGTCTTATTTCTCTGAAGTGCTTTCTAAAAGAATTCTATTCAAAATATACACATTGGATCATATTCTGCCCCTAGCTGTGGTATCTGATAAAATGCCACTGGCTTTATTACTGTCCACTTTGACTCTGGCATATTTCCAGGTATTCCAGGCTTCCAGTGTAACTAAGGAAGGAAAACTTGACCTGTGGCATATTTTGCTTCAGAGAGAGCTGCCTTATTTATCCTCAGTGAGGCAAGTACAGTAACTCACTCATTATACACACTAAGAGAGAAGTAGTCCTAAAGTCCTGTTGTAAGAGTTTCCCCTTGCAGAGCTCCCCAGTAAGGTACTTCCCAGAACAGTCAGCTGCAAACCCCTGTGCATGGGGAACAGTGCTCAGATTCAGCTTGTGGCTTCCCAGGAGTGTGAAACAAAAATTACTGTGCGGGTCAAGGACCAGGGTGAGCCCTGCTGTGAGAAAGAGAGGGACTGGGAAAGGACGCTGAGGTGTTGGACTCGCTGATTCTGTATGGATGGAAATAATGAGGGCAGTAAATGGTCTTGTAGTGAGGAGGACCATGTGCCCTAACCCACTCCAGTATCCCTGCTGGGGCTCTTGTGGAACTGAAATAGGTTCAGGGACAACAGCCCTCTTTGATGTGCAAACTGACTGCCAGCCTAGGAAATGGCCAAAATTCTTTTATATTCCCTTATATCTGGCCACAATTACCCTCCACCTCTAAGAAATCTTGACTGGGAAAATACCCAAAACAACAAGAAATATGGGTCTAGAAATGTTTCTCTGTTGTTTCCCGGTGCAGTCTGGAAGGCCTAGATCTAATCTACATGCGAATAAAGAAATGAAGATGTTTTGCAAAAAATGTTAAATGGCATATCATTTGCTAAATACTCTCCCTGTGTGGATGCTCTATCATGGAAAAAAGCACATTTTGCTTTCAAATAACTGCTGTGGGAAAGATAGTTCATTTCAACTGGAATATATTCTGGAAATTTTATCAGTGTATTTACTTAATGCTTTCCATCCTTTCTCTCTAACCATGAAGTTTTGTGTTTTTACTACTTTTGAAATTAATGCTCTTTAGAAATATGTCATTCTGGAAGAAATAGCAAATATACTGAAATTCAAGATAAAAGTGTTAGAACTGGGACCAGTCAATGTTTGTTTCTTGAAATATATAGAACTTAGAGCAGGAAGGATGGACAGATCACCCTTAAACATGAGAGTAGTACAACTAGAATTATGTCAAAAAACTCACTTTAACAAGATGATGTATTAATTTTTGAATTTGCTATAAAAATATAGAAACTTTATATGTGTTATTTCTTCATTTTTCAAATATGGTTCTCTAACTTTTCAAAAAGCCAATTTTCAGGGGAGGTTACATCTTAAGTTCAAAGAACAGTATGCATTTACAGCTGACTAAATTTTGAAAGCTTTTGCTGTTCATTCTTTCACACAGAACATTGAACACATAATATTCACAGCCCTCATGATAATAGGTTTGTTGAGACAGGGAAGGCATCTTTCTTTCTTGTTACATCTGAGTTAATATGTCTGGTTTAGCCACTTGAGAGATAAAGGTGGCATCTACAACCTCTTGTTTAAAAGATGTCTAGATCCCATCCTCTGTGGTCTGTCAAGAGTGGTTATGGAGGGGTCCCTTCGAGCTTTGAAGAAAAAGAATTTTTATTCAGGTCTTAAACTTAGTTTAAAACCAAGTATCATATATTACTGTTATTTTTTTCTGTGTTTGGTAAAGATGCCAACTGCTAAAATAGGACAGATGTACATGTTAAGTTGGATTGAGAAGTGAAGCAGAAGCACACAGATTTCACAAAGGGGACGTGGAAGATCTCTAATGCTTTTCCTTACAGGAAAAAAGGCACTAGTGTGGGTCTTAGAAAGTGGAGTATGAGCTTTTGATGGCAAATGACTGGAAACATAGTTTTCATTTGGCCCAAAACACTGTAATAACTAATATCTGAAGGGAATAAAGGAAGGATCAATACATGCAAGTACTTTGGTTATTTAAGCAGTTGGTGAAGTGGTATGGTTCTCTTGAGTCACAAGAAGACTACCATTATTTTACCTGGAAAATAACACAAATAAGAATTTTTATCTATTTATTTACCCTTGAAGAAAAACACAAATTTATGCACATCACAATTTTAATGCTTACTTATGTTGGCAAATTTTAAGAACTTGTTTGACATTCATGCAGTTTGCACGTTACAGCTACAGACTGCTTGGCTGGAAAGTTGAACCAAGAATAGTAACTAGGCTGGCTACAGTCACAGTGCAAGAAACAGTTGTGTGGGTAGGCAAATGGCCCTGCTGCCACTCCAGGGCTCTAATGTGGCCCCAAAAGGCTCCAGCTGCCTGATGTTGCTGGAGAAGTCAAGAACGTGATGTGCTCTGTGGTTATTGCTGGCAGGTGGCAGCTGCACCCACTCCTGGCAGCAGATCTGGCACAAGGATAGGCGCTCCCCTGGGATCTCCAAGGCTTCTGGCCTCTTGTCATTGCTCCCCAGCCTTGACAGGAGTAGCTTTGTCTCTTCTTCTCAGGCTGGCAAATCTGTTCCTGTCTACTTACTTGAAAGAATTCCAAATACATATGCAATACAATGTTTTAAGTTTTAATTATGTTTTATTGAGATATGAGCTGCCTTGGATGACCTCTAAGGTGAGTGGGAAACTGGCAACACCAACAGGCTGAAAGGATTACTGGTTCAGGGTCCAGGTAGTGGCATTCTTCAAGAGTCAATCCTATGGTCAAGGTGCTTTAATGTCTTTGTTACTGAGCTGGGTGTGGGATGGAGTGCACCTGCACTGAGTCCACAGGTGACAATGTACTGGAAAGTCCAGCAGTACAGAGCTACCTTGGCTTGCTGGAGGACTCGAGTAACAGGAATCTCATGAAGTTCAACACAGCCTGAATACAAAGTTCTGCACCTGGGGTTGCAGACTGGCAAGGATGCACTTCTGTGGGAAAGCACTTGGGGCCTTGGCCAGTGACAAATCAAACTGGGGTCAGTTGTATGTACTTGGGTCAAGAAAGGTCAGCAACCTATTGCTGTATAGGCAAGAGAGCAGACAGCAGGCTGAGGCAGGTGAGTGCTCCCCTCTGGTGAAAGGGAGATGGTATTTTAAGTGCTGTCTCCAGTGTAGGGCTTGATGGTAGACAGTAGCAGAGAGGCAAGTGCAGCAGGTGTCTGACAAAATCACTGTGGAGGCTGAAGAACATGAGGTACAAGTAGTGTCTTGAGAGTTGGCTCAGTATGAGGAAGAGAAGATGAATCATACTGCTGTCTTCAATTGTTTAATAAGCTATAAAGAAGACAGCAGACTCTTTTTTAATGTGTCCAGCAAAATAAAACTATTGACATTGTTTATCAGTGAGTTCTGAGTGCCTTTTCTAAAACTCTTCATCCATATTAACATCAGGCTTGATTGTAAGGATTTTTTTAATGATGCATTAGTGTTAAACTTGTAAGACAAAAACTACTGATATAAAAACTTACATTACTTTGGTGCTAGAGGTATAATAATTGAAGTCATGTCTGTACAATTGCAACTCTCATCACAAGCCAAACCTTGGTTTCAAGTACTGTTACGTGAGTTACTTAAATTCAAGTTGATGTACTTTGGTTTTAATCACATTGGCTGGTCAGGAACTTTGATAACTTAGCTACAACTCAGCTAAAATCAGATTTTTGTTCAAAACCTTGTTTATAGTGATCCCATTGAGCACTTTAGCCAGTGCATGAAGAAAAGGGTGTAAATCCCATACTGAATCAGAGTGAACCCCCCCAAAAAAAGAAAGAAATGTCTTAGAAATGGCCTATTTGTGGTGTAGGCCATAAGTAATAGTGCATTATGTATGGGGCTTTCAGAAGGTGTTGCACTTGAAGGCAGATCATTGTCCTTGAAATGGGGCAGGGCAGGATGCCTTCTGATGTCTAATAGAGGATGAAAGTAGTCGTGTTGTCTCTCTTCCTTACATTGTCTAGATTCAGGTAGTGGTGAGAAAGCTGGATTTTCCAAAGCCGTCTCCCACGAACACGTTCTCATTTCTCTCTTGTCTTTATTTTGTCTCTTCATCCAGAGCTCTGCCACTTCTTTGACTTCTTCCTATGTTTAGAGGAATGGAAGCAAAAAGAAGCCACAAAGGGAAGGATGGATATTGTTCCTGATGGTCTACTCTGAGTCCTGAGCTCTGCTGCCAGGAAAGCTTGCCATTGCAAACCACTGTATTAACATCTGATCCGAAGCCTGGTGAGGGTCAGGCTGACCCTGTGCACATCATTCTCATGTGGTTTGGTAGTAAGACAGGGAAGAACAAGTGAGGGAATGAAGGATCAGAGAAGCTACGTCTCAGTGTCTCTTCACTGTGGGAAGGCAGTATTAAAATGGGTAAGCAGAACTTATGCAGAGACCATGTCATTCCCCAAGGCTGCAAGAGTCAAAAATCAGAATAGTTGCAAAGCAAGGTCATCAGAGGAACTGATTGCAGAGCCCCAGGATCTGTAACTTTCTTTGTGTTTTTCTTTGCTAAAAAATTCTGCTAGGAAGCTTATTAGAAGAAAGAAACCTTCAAATCTCATCAATGACAATAGCTGGCAGCTACAGAGAAACTTAAATTTTAGTATTTCAGGAATCATGCAAATAGCTATTTCAGTGAAAGCAAAGGGAATTAATTCAGGTTTTTACAAAGCACCTCCTGAAGTGAAGATCATTAATGAGTCATTTGGAATTGTTGTCAGATCACTGGCCAGACAGGAATTTGCAGTCAGGCATTGATATTGCTGCCTGTTAACAGCAATCTAATTAGTAACAGAAGTTCTAGGCTTTATGTATGTCATCCCTCTATATGAAGAAGTTTTCTGGAATTATCAGGTGCATACTCATTATTGTCAAACAGTTCATATGTCTTTGAACCTAAAATATTTTCTGAGCTTTTTCAAAAACTGATTTAAAAGAAATTCTTTCTATGTTTTCCTCTCTACCTCTGTTAAAACTGACTGGAAACTGTGACACTCCATCTGCAGCTATGAAGCTATAGGTCAGATTCCAGCTAATAAGACATGAGAGAGGGACCTAAAGTGCAAGGGAACAAGCATGCTGAAATTATAAGAGACTCATGGAATTACAGTTTCCAAGTATTCTTTTTTAAAAAAGAAAATAAACCTTGTCACCTACCCCTTAAAATATCATTGTTCCTGACTGCTGCTCTTCTGCGATGAAACAGCTGTTTATAAACAGTTTGAGATGCTTTTCATTCGACTTCCAGCGGGAGTCAAATGCGCAGTTTGCAGACTTTTACAAGCAAGCCTAGAGAACGGCTGAACAGCAGTCAAAATATTCAGCTAAGACATGTAACTTTAATCTTCAGCAAGTTAATTTTTCTTGACTGAATAACAATGGACCTCTCAGCCAGCGTCGAGTGCTGACTTTAATGGGTGGTGTGCACATGTGCCTGTCATCAAACCTGGCCCAAGAAACCCGAGGTGGTTAACTTGCCGTTTAGAAAGATAAACAGTCTATTCAATTTGGAATAGAATAATAGTAATTTAACATACTTGAGCCAAAGTAATTACCTTTTGCTGTTTCCACAGCATGAAATTACAGTCTACAATAATTTTGAAATATTGACTCTTTCAGGCATCTGATGTTAGCAGTGTTTCTTGAATACATTGTGCTGGAAGACAGTGAAGTTTTTTACATTCCGATGAAGAGTAATTTGACTTCTTTTTAAATACAGTATCTACTGTGTCATTTGGGGCTGTCTGGCAGCTGCAGAGGAGTTGCCGCTGAAATTCCTCATATCTGCACCTCATGTGCCACCAATTTCTGTTCATGTTTTACAAATTTCTAATATGTAAAGTGTTCATATCCCCAAAAAAGTCTTTCTTTCCTGGTTTTGCTTTGAGTTTTCTCTTATTCCTCTATCTTATTGAAAGAAATCAGTTTTGCATGGAGGACACCATTAATAATGAAATGCAGTCCATGAGCTTTTTAAAAGTCTATTTCTTCCTTATAAATAAATGGTAATTTGTTTTAAAGCATCATTGCACACAGTGTTCAGCTGGCTCTCATGCATTCGATTATTTTAAATAAATGTACCATAAATGGAACAAGTTCTTTCTAATTTGCAAATGATATGCAACATTTTTCAAAAAAAAAAAAAGAGAAGAAAGAAAAACTGTAAAATTTGTTCTTAACTACATCTCATTAATGTGAAGCTGTTCAATGACCTGTAAAGATTAAGAATTAGTGAATTGGTAAAATTATCAGAATGAAAAATCTGTATAATTTTGATTTCAATTTAAAAATCTGCTAAACAGTCTGCGGGCTTTAGAAAAGTATATTACTTTTTAATATCGGTTCCACAAATGTCCTAGTATCAGTGTTACAAATGGACTGAAATAAAGGCAACAAATAGTATGTTTAAATGTATAGTGTTACACATTCTGTTAAAGCTGGGGTTTTTTTTTTCCTTTTCATTAAAACAACTGAAGACATTTAATTAAGTGACCACTCTGCTAAGTGGAGCAAAAATTAATATACATAAATGAATTTATGTGTGGGCAATGATGCATAATTAAAAATATGCTTCAAATAAGGAGTTGAGGAGAAAGAAAACAGTTTAACAAGAATCTTCAAGACTATTTCCTCCTGAATTTTTGAAGTGAGACATGCATAGGATTTACTTATTGGCAGCATTTCAACTAAAATATGTGACAAGAATGTCTTTAAAATACTGGAGCCATAGTATTATGGGACAATGATTTATTGAAAGCTAGTCTTGACCAGAAAAATCATCTTAGTGTCTTGTAACTGTTGCATCTTACTGAGCCTGATAAAAATGCTCCCTTTAGGCATACCTCGTCTTTGACAGACTTTTATTCAAAACTCACTGAAGTTCTCCTTATGGCAAGGTATGTCAAAATTGGAGTGACAGAAAACATTTCTATGAAATGAAAATATGATGTGGAATATAAATGCAAATTGAAGGAATATGCTTTTTGACATGGGATGATTATATTGATCATGTTATCTTAATTAGAGGTTACCTGTTTGGGATAGAAACTCACCTTTATATGGCTTAGTAGTTGGAAGAAGTTGGAAAAAAGAGCAGTGAATTTCCTTTCTTAAGTGAAAAATGGAGCAGTTTCATTTTTAGATCCTTGAATGTTTTATGGCAATCTATAAAGTTATCTTTTGTGGGGAGATAAGTTGTGATTGGGTTTTTTTTATGATGTCGTAAGACATGCTTCGAACCCCCATCATTCCATTCAGATGGGGTTTCAGGCAAATTCTCCATATTTTCCCTGTCTGGTGAGCAAATGTCAGAATGGTGAACATAAAGCTTTTTCATGTTGCCAATCTTGCACTGCTGTTAAGGAGCATATAGGGTATGTGGTAATGGAAAATCAGGCCTGTTTTGCCTATTCTAACAAGTGCAAGAAAGAAAGTGCATTTGGATTTTGGTTTTGTGACTGTTTCTGTAATACCCGTGAGTGTTGCCTTAACAAAGCCCCGTGCTTTGTATGTTACAGATTTCTGACATTTCATTTGATCAGTCACAGCTGACTCCAGCCCTGTTTACTGTTCTCGAAGAGAAACAAAGTAGGAGGAAAACTGCAGCATCCGCCTACACACCTCTCGTGTCGCGGTGATGCTGCAAAGTGAAGGAGGGAGGAGAGCAGCACAGAAAGCCCTCCCTGCGTGGCTTGCCTCTCCCACTCCAAGAAATCAGCAGCTGCTGTTCTGGTGATGTTCAAGTTCAGCTGAACTCCCACCCCACTGAAAAAAGATGAACTCCTTGATCCCCTCTAGTATTTTATTGGCAAGCTTAGTTCAGTAATGAGAGGGGACTTTGGGGAGTACAAAAGCTAGAGTCCCTAAGGCCACATATAAAGAACAGAAAAGCAACAGTTCTTTACTATTTTCTACTAATAAACACATGTAACAGTAACTGCCATTACTTAATTACTGCAAATCAGTTTTAAACAACTGGCTTAACACTGTATTAACACAACATAAAAACAACCGCACCAGGAGTATCACTCGTCATTATTGGATATGGCCTATTGAAGCCAATGGCATGAATTTAATAGGTGCAGGGTTTGGCCCCTTAGGTCCCCGTTGGTCTAGAAATTCATTGCCTCATACTCAGGTTTTCCATTGCCTTACAGCTCCAACAGTCTTATTTTCATGAACCTTCACAGTGTTTCTATTTCTAAATAAGTATGGGTAGGTTTTTTTCATGGTACCTATGAAGTAAGAGCTGAATTTCTTTAACTGGGTTGTTTGTCTGCTTCACACACTGGTTAACCCTGAGAGTGGGTAACTACAGAACAACCTCTGCCTTCAATGTGTAGAGCTATTCCCAGAGGGCAGATTACATCTCATTGCTTGGATTTTCAGAGACACTTGATCAGAGCCCTGTAAGTGCTGCTAGCTGTATACCTTTTCTGTGTGGTTCTGTGTACTTCCAGGTCAGTTTAGGTTCTCTCTACCTGTGATATTTTTCCATCTATTTTCTTGTTCTGCTAGCTTAGCTCTGGAAGTGTGCCGTGCCTTCCATAAATGTCTCTATCAAGATGTTTGGTTCTTAGGAAAGCAAAGGAGACGAACTGAGCAGATGAGCAGAGGTGACCTCTCTTTTTCATTAGTGGCATTTTTTATCCTCTGTGATGTTAAGAACAGTGAAATGGGGAGACCACAAAAAAAAAAAAAAGAGCAAAAGCTTAGAAGATATTCCTTTCCAGTGGTAGATGTTGCTTTCAGGGTTGTGACACAGAGGTGAAGAAGAAGAAAGAAGGATTGGTAGTAAGTGGCAGAAGGAGGGAGATGCTCTGAGGCAATATAAAACTTGAGTAGCAAGCTATTTGTTCAGTGTGTGGCATTTCCATCATTAAGAGATTAAAATAATAACAAATTCCCCCTACTGGCTGTCAAAAGCTCATGCATCTTGACCTGGTAAAAATTTCTGTATAATCTTTCATCCTGTAATGTTGTTAGCATTCTTCTCTTTTCATTTCCTTTCAGAATACTTTGATACAAAGCTGCAAAAAAGGCTTTTCTAATTATTGTAAGTTTTGTAAGTATTCTGCAGGGATCTACTACATGAACTGATGATTTTTTTTTAAAACTGCATTGAAACTAAAGGCAAAAAAGTACTTATGAGTTAAGTCAGTTCAGGATACGAGAAGGTAGAGAAAAATGAAGTGCCACTAGGATCAGTTTTAGGACTAATTTAATTTACTTTATACCTTAATGATCAAGAGCAAAAAACATCTGGCAAAAGCATTTAAGATACAAAAGATGCAATGGGTAGTCAAAATAAAGGAAGAAGGCAATTTAATCAAGAATTATTTGGATAAATTAAATTAATTTCTATTTTTGTAGGCATAATTCTGGATATTGAGCTGTATAAAACTAGACACAAATATATTTAAAAATGTATTACTGAGAAGCTATACCATTGTGTTTATGGTGTTTTATTGTGGTTTAAGGATTGAAAATACTGTCGATAAGAAGTATTTGGGAACATGTTAAATATTTCTAGCAGCATAATACTTGGAAACAGGAAACATGCTCCCTGGTGCTTTTTGTGCTGCTTGATTTACAGATGAAAATTGTCTCTCTCCAGGTGTGAGCACTTCCTATTTACTTGTTTTGTGATAGCAGCTTGAACCTGCATGCTGCCATTCTTCTTAAGTCTGTGCAAAAGAGAGAGAATCCAAGGATCACAAGAGTTAAACTATTTGCTTTTTACTTCTTTTCATAATTTTAGAAAATATTTTTTCTATTTTCTAATGTATTTAGAAGATTTCAGCCTTGTGCTCATCTTCTCTGACCATACTTGCAAATTTCCCCATACTCTTTATGGAAGGACAGAGAACAACTAAAGCCCTGTTATACAATGTTTCTGTCATTCTAGTTGGGACACATGGAATTCTAAACATAGTTATTGATGAGGAATATCAGCTTCTGAAATGCAGCTAATGTTCCTCCTTTTTTATGAGCAAGATTGTCATTAGCAAGTGTTCTCTGAGTCCCTTTCACAGACAGTATCCCTACATATAGAGGGTCAGATTCTTTTCTGACATGACTGAAGATTTTATCCACTGAATAAATACTGTGTTTTTTCTCTCCCCAAAGGTTCTTTTTGCATTGGCCCATTTAGAAGGGCAGGTGAGAGTGACTGGAGATATAAATACCATTCATGGGAGTACCAGCTAATAACACCCACTTTCAGATGAGACACCAGAGATTCTGTTCTCCTCCTGAATTGAGCTGAGGGTTTGATGGTAATGGGGAAGAGAGAAAGCACTGACGGCTCTCCAGGCTAATGAAGGGATCACTGCAATCACTAGATCAGCTGGTGTCCAGCTGGGAGTGAGCTGACACAGTCAGCATGGCTTTTGTTTAACTCCACTTTTCTGCTGCAGTGAAGTCTGGTCAGACGGGAACCTCGTCAGCATCTGGAGTACTTGTGGGAGGTACACTGTGGTCACCATCTGGCTCATGCAACAAATTTCATGACTGTGGAAGGCAGGTTCTTAGGAGAATGGGAAGGAGAAAGGTCAGAAAACATTTCTTGATCTGGGTATTTGGATGCACTTTTCAGCTCAGATATCAGCTATGCTTTGGCTTTGACCACATCGGGTCGGTTGCTTTAGTTACCCTGGAAATCATTGTGCAGGTCTTCTTTGATAAGGGTAATCTGATCTTTTTGTGCAATGTTATGTATGTAGATCTCAAAGGAAAACCCCTATGACAATGTTTATGTTTTTAATAGGGTAATTTTTTTTTTTTTTTTTTTAAGCAGAATCACTTACTTGGTGACTTGTCTTCTTTGGGGATTAGGCCACTTTACTTGTTTTCAGGGTAACTTTTCATCTGTCATTAAGATTTGCCATTGTATTGCTCTGTTGAAATGTTCACATCAGATTTCAGTAATGAATATTTAGAGATCCCAAATCTTTAAGTCAGTTTTATTGAAAATACAGTGTCAGTCTTCCAAAACTGATGAAGAGAAACTCTCCTAATTATGAGAAATATCTGTGAATTTTAGATTTACAACTTAATTTTGCATATTTGCCATAACTCTCCATTAAAACAAAGCATCCAGAGAAGACTGAGGTTAGATTGCTGGCCCTTTGAATGCTTCTTGTTCCCCCCTCCCCTTCCCACACATGTTTCAACCCTGCCTTTGGGAATGTGACTGCTACCAAAGGTGAAAATTAGGCAAAAAGAGAGAAAATAGCTGTTCATCAGTAGTATTCCAAACTGTATAAAACAAACGGAAATTGTATGCAAAAAGTGGATCATTCCCTTTCTTCTTCCTCCCTCATCAAAAAGAAAATTTCCCGTTCTACTCTCCAGCCTTTCACTTGCATGAAAAGTACAAAACTTGCATGAAAAGTGCTCACGTGTTACTGAAGTTAAAGTGGTCTATTTAATACCCAAATAATCCAAATTTTAGCTAATGGACCAATAAAATGTGTTTGATGTAAACATATAAGATGTGAGGGAATGCTTTGTTTTAGTTCTGTACCAGAGCAGGAGGAAATTGTTTTGGGGAATTCAGAACAAACAGGAAAAACCTCACTTTTTCTTTTGATTCCAGCTCCTGCTTTGCTTCAACTCTATCTGTTCCTCTTGCAGTCACTTCCTCTGCAAGGGTGGAAATATGAGTGAGATCACAACCAATGCCAAACACAAATTTTTAATTTGCTAATATTTTCCTGCAACACCTCACCATTTCTATTTCATCATAACACCCCTACTGTGGGAAATAAGGTCACACAACACACTAGTACTTATTTCACAATACCTCCTGATGAGGAACATTTTACTATTCTCACATCTCTACCCCTTTTTCTCCGCCTCTCCCTGCCCTCCTCCCTCCTACTTGGCCTCTGCTAATAGCTGGTCTAAATTTCCCAGATTAATCCAATGTGCAAGAAACAGTGATACAAACTTGAAAATTAAATATACACAAAAGCAGAAAGGCTACAGAATGGAAGATACACGTCCTACTTGACTTGCTCTGGGACAGACAGACTTATAAACAGATACACAGCTTTGCCCATAGCCTGTATTCCACAAACCCTTTGAAATATTTCGGTTTCATGTCTGTGATAATTAAAGAGCAATGACCTTCTCATTAGCGCCAAGAGGGCTGATGATGATTGTTCCCCATTTTTCTTAATGGATGCAAGCTACACGCATGATCTTAGAATATCAAAGCAATTCTCCAAGATATTTATTAGAGTCAAAATTATGAAAACACATAGCAAACCTTTAGTTTGAATTACAAGTGTTAATATATGCAGAACCAAATGAATAGCTCATCTTTCTTCCTCTCTTGTATCTTAAATTTTTCATTACAAATTTCCAGGGCTTCAAAGTAGTATCTCACAGTCGGTCCCCTTTTTTCTCTCTTGCATGACAAAGAGCTGTCAAAAATTGTTCCTGTGTTTGTTAGTATTTTTCTCTTTTTTCTCTCATCTAAATGTCAAACAACTTAGCTTAAATAAAGCACAGCATTCTTCATCTGGTGCTTCTCAAAAGAAAAACAACACCACAGAAGGCATCTAAAAAGGCCCTAATTAATGTTTCTCATTGATTTTGTTTTAGTGTGATGTATTTTATGAAAAAAATATGAATCCAGAAGGCACTCTCATTAAAATCATTAGTGGCTCAATGTTAGCTGAAAACAGCTCATTCTTCGGTGCACTGTAGTGCTTAAAAGCACGTTCACACACACAGTTTCTTATTTAACATCACAAGCTAGTGTTAGATGAAAACTAGCATTAGCTTTGTCAGGTACCATTGAACTGTGATGAGCACAATGTACTAAAGCTGTACCAAGGTGAATAATAAGAATGTACTGTCACCGGGGCTTGCGTCTCTCTCTAACCCCAATTTCGTGCCCGAGAATGAAACTTTCTGTAATTGATTTCTGTGTTATCTGTTTGAGTAACAGCCATAGCCAAAAGAAAAGGAAGTAAAGATCTGGGGCCTGTTACTTAGCAGTAAGACCTAGAGCTGCTCTGGTTTTTAGGCAAATTCCTGTAAGCCGATTACCAAGATGAGCAGAGATGTGCTGCTGTTTGCAGAGCAGTGTTTACAGTTCTGTTGCGGTGCAGCCACACAGTCACTATAGCTGTGTGCCCTCTCCAGCAGTGCTTGAAATTAAATACTCTCCCCCAGTAGTTAGAACTAGAAGAAGAAATTCCATGTGTACCTTTCAGAAAACTAAAAAAGCTAAAAAAAAAATTAAAAATTAAAAGAAATAATTAAATGGGTAAGTAGATATTTTCACAGGGGTTTTTTTGTTTGTTTGGGTTTTTTTGTTTGTTTGTTTTGTTTTTTGTGGGTTTTTTGGGGGGGTGTGGTTTGTTGTTGTTGTTGTTGGGTTTTGGGTTTTTTGTTTGTTTGTTTTGTTGGTTTTTTGTGGTGGCGGTGGTGGTGTTTTTTCTCTCTAATGTTCTGCAATGATCATTATCTATACAGGGCAAAATGGGCTTTCCAGAGCAAATATGGGAGAATTCTTTCTAAAACACTGTATGGTGGGAAACCATTTTCAGGGCAATGCTGCTTTGTACTGAAATGCGACTTTGGCAGGTAGAATTATTTCCAACGTAAGAAAGCAAGTTTAATGATTTAAATCTTCTGTGTTCAAGTAAAACTGACCATCTTCATAAATCATGTGTTGTTTGTTTGAGAATACTTCAGTAAGTTGGACAAATTCTGTGAAGTTCCAGTAGAATAATGCAGTAGAATAGACTCAGAAATGAGAACTGTTGCTGTTGCCATACTCTGATACAAGGCATTGGAAGTTGCCTTGGGGTTTTTCAGATTTAGGATGTACAGAGCCACAAGTTAAGAAGAAACACATTTTGGCATCAAACATATGCATGTCATTTTAAAAAAATAATGAAACAATGAGTAATGTTATTTTTTTCTACTGTCTCCTTTGAATTTTTATAAGAGTCATTATGAGCTGCAATCATGCAGCTTGTAATAACATTTTTGTGTTATGGAACCATACTGACAAATAGGACTAGTGAGAAGTAGTGCATAAGGGGAATAGAAATTTCTGGATTAACAGTATAGCTGTTTCAGCTCTTTAAGCTTTGTAACACGTAGTGCAATGACAGAATTTTCATTAATTTGTGTCTTGGATTTTAATATGCCATTCATTATAAAACTTCACTGAAAACTGAATTGCTGATGGATGTGTACTAATATATGGCATACTCTGCCAGAGAAGTCGCATTTTTAGTAGAAGAGGTAACATTTATTCTGGTCTGATCACTGTTAATGAGGCTGTCAACAATATTTTCGTAGAAAAATAATTACTCTGGAAGTAAGACCATTTAGATCTAGATATGAGTAGTAAACCTGTATCAATTTAGGATTCAGGCTATGTTAATGTATAATATTTTTTCTTTATAGAGAACACAATAGTGAGGTCATCTGTAATAAAGATGATAATATTGAACCGTGGTAGTTTTCCTTCCTGTATCTATAGGACATTTATGGCTGAAATATGGTTGAGAGAGCCTTAAAACGTTGTTTTATGGCAACCTCTATGCAGGGCTATAAAGCACTTTCTGTTAATGATAAATAAACTATGGAAGATCTATGTCTTAGCAAAAGGGCTGTGTTCTTCCCCTTGTGAGCAGCCTGACTTTAGCAATGTTTAACTTATCACAGTTATGTGAGCTCCAATTTAACCCTGTTGCAAGGAGGTGTAATTCCAGCAGCATTGGTGGATGTACAAACAGGCACGGTGCTGCTGAGTTTGGCCTAACAAAGTACATGTTAAAGTCACCGCAATAGTTCTCTGACTCTTAAGGGACCTACTGTCTCAGGAATTGCCTCTTTAAAAGATATATAAAATTGTCCAGGTTGTCTGCAAACAATTACTTAGATGCTTCTTTCTAGAGCTGTGAGACTCTCACTGGTACGTGTTCCTTAAGAGATCATGAATAAGAAGCATAATTGACTTTCATTATTCTCTGAAACGTTGATTGAATTTATTAATGCTAATGAAGTTGTGAAATATAATAGATATGGTGCTGTATGGCAAAAGATCAGGTCAGGTTTTGTGTTGCATCCTCTGCGTATTGTAGTGATGTATGGGGATATCGGGCTGGGAGCAAGCTCGAAAATAGACTGAACTACAGTTCAGAACTTATTCTTGATCACACAATTGCAAAGCAGAAGTAATTTTGTTAAATTAGAGTGAACTTAGCTCTTCTGTAAATGAGATTTTTTTAAAGTTTACAGAGTCTTCCCCCCCCCCTTTTTTTCCTTCGTTTTCTCCTTTGAGAAAGATTGGCAATGATGTCTAGGTTCCTGCAATCCCTGTATCCATTCAGTGGCAGTGGTGAGCTTCCTGATATCTACTTTAGGATGAAGAGATATACCTTTGACCTTAATGTCACAGACTGAAGAATACTGTTCTTACTTCACAGTTTGATTACTCCCAATAAATGCTATTTACTATGCATTTATTTTGCAGCGGAGCCTATGGTTAGGTCCTCGTGCACTTAGACTATTTCACAATACAAACCTATCTTTGACTTTAAAAATTTGCAATTTGCAAGTAGATAAGGCAGCACAGAAGGCAGAAAAAGAGAGAGAAAGAGAGGTTAAAGACATTGCTTAGAGATCACACAGGCAACCCAAGGAGAGCTGGGGCCCTGTTATAACTATTATACCATGTTTTTGTTAAGATATGAAGTATTACTTCTATTCCTAATATTTTATACAGAAATAGAATGCGACTTGGTTGCACAAGCTGCTTCTTGCTAAAGAAAAAGCTTCAGGGACATGGATTGTGGCTGATAATTGTCTCAGGTATTTTGGATGAGCCAAGAATCCATTGCCTCTGGGAAGGTGAAAACTTTTAACATTTAGAAGTTTCTGGCTCATGTGAGTATAACCCAGTATATTTGTTTCCCTCCTGCACGTTTTGTCTGCATGTTATATGTGGTTCCTGTCAAAGTACTGTGTACTCTGACAGAACCAGAATAAGGTTTTTATCTCTTCTGACTTAGAGAGCTTTACTCTGATGCACAATCATTAGGCATTCTTCAATAACTGATAGATGATGCTTTGGTGACTGTAATTTGCTACAGCTGCATAAGAAAGCTGACTGGTGGACAGAGAGGAGTCAGAGTGATGAAACTGGTGCTTGGAAACTGAGCTTTACATGCAGGGTCTCCTCTATGAATAGTATCTCGCACTGGTTGCACTAAAAGTTATTGGCTCTTTTTGAATGCACTGGACTTTAGGAAAACATTTTCTTCACCCTAATAAACCAATTCTCGTTGCAACCAGCCCATACCTAGAAAAGTCGAGTGACAATGTGTCCACTGAAGATGGAAAGGAGCACACTGCCATAGAGCTGTTTCACCATTATCTCAAACCTTAATCAGAGGAAAAGATTTAGGGTTATTAAGAAGTTGCTTTGTGCCTTACTGCATAAGTGACTTGAATTCCCCCTAGAATAGAGTTTACAATTCTTTTCTTAATTCTAATTGTTTTATTTTGTCAATCTTCTGACATTGAAAAGAGTTTCTTAAAAAGCATTTCTCTCAGATGATAATTTGCATTTATATAATTGATATTTATTAATTTTAACAATTAAAAATAGAATTATTCACAAATCGATATTTTTGTTTTTCATTTTTATAAAACCCCTCCTCTCTTTAAACATAGCGGTATATTTGATTTTTTTTTTTTTGTACTCTGAGCATTCTCTCAAATTCACATTTTCATTTCCTTTTTTGTTGCATTTGCAACCCTGAATATGTGTCCTGTGTTGTGCAATTCTTAGTAAGTGCATTGACAGTGAACAGTAAGTAAAGGGAATGTATTAAGCAACATACTTCAAACCCATGGTTTTAATTAGCTAGGGACAGGATTTAGCAAGTCACAGCTTTTATTTAAACAGTCTTGACATAGCTCAAGACAGCAACAGCAAATTTAACACTTAAGGCCATATTAACAAACACAGATGGTTTCAGATTCTCTCTTTAGAGCGATACTGTTGCTTGGATGATGCAGAGCAGTTGGAAACTTTTTGAAATAACTGCGGGTTGCAAGTTGCAAGATTTAGCTGTGAGTTATGTCCACTATATTCTATCCATGCAAATGCCTTGATTCGTTTTGTATATCACTGTAAGAGACTTGACACATCAATGATTATTTTGTGTTCAGATCTTTTACTGCAGGCCTGATTTGTCTTTATGTAGCCGTTTATACTGCCTGTAACAACTGCACTATAATATTCCTTTTTTTTTTTTGCACTCAGTGAAAATATCTGAAACGTGAGCCTTTCTGCCTTTAAATTTCAGAATGGGATTTTTTTTTTGTTGCTTTAAATCTATGGGCCAGGAAGTACATTTTTAGCATCATGTGTAGCTGAACAAACATACAGCTCCCATTAGCAGTAATTGGAGTTGCATATTCTACTTTGCCCCTCAAATGGTTGAATACTTATGCTTAGTTGTTTAAAACAGAGCAGGAACATGCCATTTGAAGCTACAGACTAGTGCCAGAGTTTCTGGCACAGAATAAAACCTAAATGTTGAAGTAGTTTTAACATAGGTTTATGCCTAGCTTAACCTTGTAGTCTTCTGCTTTTCTGTGTTCATGCTGCTTTACTTGTATTCATTTGTGATGTTGTTCACTGCTTAAATATATTGCTAGCTTGAGTTACCTGCCTGTGAGGAGACGTTCAGTGAGCTGGGCTTTGTTCTTAAATATTTTGTTTTATTTTGTTGTATCTTGACTCTGGTTTTAGTTAACCCCTGACGAAGTGTGGGGTTAAAAACCCACTCTTGAACACTGTTTCTGTAAGATGCTTAAGGAGATGTGACTGGGTGCTACCTTGAGAATAACTTAATTAAATTATTCTTAATTAAATGTGAACTCATTTTTGTCCATAGCAGTCCTCTGTGTCCCAGATACCACCAGAAACCCTTAAAGCTGTGTTTATTTAGAAAATGTAGCTGTGGAGTCCCCATTGTACCTACATAATGACATCATTGAATAAAGAGGAAGAGATAATATCATAAGCAGTTTTCATTGAGTAAAAATTGGAAGTGAAATATTTGAGTAAGAGCAGGTATAACAGCATCCCAAAGCAAAACTTTAATGAGGATCATCATGAATCTACTTTTGAAAGAACACAAGTCTAGTAATTTAACTGCATAAGCATTTAGGATCCACTTCATCACAGATATTAAAATAACTACAGAAATCGCTAGAATGTCGTGGCTGAGAAAATTCAATTCATGCAATGAATTGCTTTCCTGCATCCAGGGTAACATATATAAAAAAATGAAAGTCTGTAGCCCATGGGTTAGTGGTTAAATAGGTTTTATTTTCACTCTGTAGAAAATTCCAATGATTTTGCATTCTTTCTCTGCTGTCTATTAATGCATTGTCTGTGAACAGACAGCTCCTGCTGCCCACCTTGCCTTTGGCTTTCCTTCAGGGGCAGTACCGGCAAGACTCTGGTTTTGCAGGGCTGTGGCATAGGCAGAAAAACAATGAAGTGAAGGTTGCGTGGCTGTCCTTAGCAGTCAGACACTCCGGGCGGTTGCCTGTGTAGGGATGGCTCTGTTTATGGCAAATGAACACAAGAAAATGGAAATAGCAGTTTTAAACATGTAAAAAAAAAAAATATTTATGAAATAGCAGTTTTAAGCCTGTGAAAAAAAAAAATTTATGAAAATATTCACCTTGAAGCCTTATTTCTTTTTAAAGTCCAAGCATGTGCCAAGATGGATTCTTCTACATCATCTGTGGAAGAAAAGATAGTGTTAACTATTGGTTTGTTTGTTTGGGTTTTTTTCCCCCGTTGAATGCTGTTCAGGTCAGTTGATTTCTTCTTATCCTTTACTGGAAGCCCAAATTCATTCCCATTTTGAATGTACATACATACACCGTGCTTGGAGCTTGTGTACAGTATCACCATATAACTTGTTCCACCTTCTTTTGATGTTTGATTTTTGTGCTGTTAAAAGATTTCCTGTTTAGTTCTCGAATTCTATTACTTCTGTTTTGTAGTACAAACAATACACATAGAGACACTGTGCTCCAAAGAGATTTTTAATTTTTCCTGTTTCAAGAATTCGCAAAGCTAATACCCTTTTCTTCTTACCAAGAGAATCATGAAACTGGAAGTTTTGCGAGTGTTGCCAGACTTTTAAATTGACAATACAAGTTGGAAAGCCAGGCATAGAACGACCTTTCAAGATGTGACGTATTGCAGAAAAATGTATAGATTGAAGGGAGAAAAAACCATGACAGAAAAAATTAACAAACTGACTACTGCTTAGTAGTTTGGGCCATTAATTACAGCAGCAACTTGACATATATGCCATTTTCTGCCTTCTGTTTTCTTATCAATATTATGTCTCCTTAGCACCATAATGCAGTCAAACACATTAAAAAAAAAAAAAAAAAGAAAAAAAAAGAAAAAATTTGGTTTTCTTTTGCCAGTACTGTCTTGCTACCAACAATATTGTTTCCCCTCTGGCAGTTTCTAGCATTAGAGATTAACACTGATTGAAAAAAAAATCCAAATGATATTTATATTGCAAAATAAACTTGTTGTGTTTGTACTTGTGTCCCAGTACCGGGGGAGGGGTAGGTTGTAAGCATGGCTCCTTTCCTCCAAAACTCTCAGACCTTATGGAGGGGAAAGCTGCTCTGTCTCAGGAACTCATTTAGCAGAGCTGACCTTCCCCCTGTTTTGACAGGTCTGTGTGTTCAGACAGACCAAGGATGAAAGCACTTTTTTTCCCAGGCAGAATCTCATTTGTATTTTCATTTTTTAATAAAACAGAAGATGGAAGGCTGATCAACACCACTGTCTGCTGACACCTGCCCAGCACTCATATGGTTTGATGGTCCACCATAGCCAGAGAACACTTGTTATAGTTAGTTTTTGACATACAACTGCACTCCAACACTGTGAGACTCAGGAAAGAGCAATAATCTGTAGTCTAAATCCACAACAATTTTTGACTGTAGGTTGTGTTCATTAGAACTTTAGTCCTGTCAGGGAAAAGAATATGTTTTTTTAAAAATCACTCTAATTTGGTCTTTTATCATGTGCCCATGAGATGCTTTTCAAATTTGCATGGTTACTTTTTGGTAAGTAAATTAAGGTTTCTTAGGTACCTGAGCAGTGTGTTTTTTCACATCTTAAACTTGAAAGAATTTCAAATATTATTTTATACTTTGAATTTTCTAGCCTAAGTAATATATGTCTATGTATCGGTATACACATATATACAAATGTATATGGCTAAAATTCCCCAAATACTAATCTCCTTTAACTTTCCTTTGAAATTACTTATGTCTGAAAACACATTTGGATCTGTAGTTGGTTTTATTCATGCTGAGAAGTTAATACCTGTCTCTTTTCATATTCTCTTATTTCCGTAGATCTCATTTTGGCACTAAGCCAAACATACTGAAAATGCAAATATCTAAAAGCAAAGAACCAGTTTTCCCAAGGATACATCATGATCAGCAAATACAAAAAGAGGACTCTCTGGGGACTAATGTGCACCTGGGGAGACAGTGTGGATGAGTCTAGGAAGTGGAAGGGACAAGGAAGACATGAACTACCAGCTGGAGCATATGAAAAAGAAGATTGCCTAAAAAAACACCAAAAGCTCCCACACCACAAATGAGAGGAAAAGATTCTCCTGTTGGAATTGTGCTGTTCTGTCAAGTGAACAGTGAATGAATTGCTTTGGCTTGGATCTTGGACTCCAACTGATGTTTACTCTGTAGACAGCAATCTGGTTGGTCTTCTAAAAATAGTTCATTCAGATTGCAAATATGCAGATTGCACCAGCCCAGAAGAACATACGCGACTAAGACGTTGAAGAAATTAAGAAATGCCTATGTAACACTTTTTTTTTTTTTTTTGTCATAATTTGCTCTCTGCTAAAGTTTTAATTACTGCTTGGGAGCTGACACACAATTTCAATCTGATTTTTCCCTTCTCCTTGCTCATTTCCCACCTGTATAAGCCACCGTTGGTTTTCATTTTAGAGTTCTGCATGAAAGAGGCCATTTATCCCGTCTTTGCTGTAGTGTTTCTTCTTTCCCACTTACTTGTTGGTTTTTATTTTTGAAAAGTACAGTTTGCTTTGTGGTAGTGTTTGGAGACCTTAGATGTCTGTGCTGTGGGCCTGTGGACCTACACAGAAATAAACGAACAAACAAGAAGCAAGCTTTGCCTTGAAGACAAAAGGATGGAAGGTGAATTTATTATCCACTTAACCATTATGTAAAATGGAAAAGAGAGACCTGTCAGTTTTAGTTGCATGTTGAAAACCAGGCATAAAAGATTACTTTACCTTTCTTTGCCAGTTAGGGACCTACACTATTGCTATGCATCATATAGGTTTGTAAGTGCCACTGCTGAAGTACATTTCAGCACCACTCTCTTAAATTTGATGTGCACGTTAGGTTGTTGTTTTTCTTTGGCTTCCTGTGGTCTTTTTTTCCTGAAGAAAATAAAATGTACCTATTGGCATTTGGGTTTAAGCTTTTCTTGTGTTTTTTCCTTTCAATATGAAACATTTGTCTTCCTGTAATTGTTGTACACATAACCACTGTGTGCAAGCTGGGCTGAAGGTACTGGCAATGTAAAACTGGTTAGTCTGAGATAGTACGCAACAAAATGCACTGTAATAGGTGGTCAGGTAAGGCCGGGACTGATCTGCTTGTGATTGTATGTCACCTATTTGTATCACTTACAACTATGCTTTGAGGTAACCGGATGGTGCTTTGTGTCTGCTGAACAGAAAAAAACAAATTCCGAAATCACGGTGGTAAGAGACTTAGAGGAAAACTAAGATGCACAAAGCGTAGAAGTAGCTGTGAAGACTAGCTTGCAATGGATTGTTTAAACAAATAATTTTTGTCACTCTGGGGTATTAAATTACTTTGTCCTTAAACTAATAAGTGCAGGGAGACTGCATTTTTTTTTAATGCAGAATGTACATTTTTCTGTTTTTTCTTTGTTATTGTCTGCCATTAAACTCTCCTGCAGAGAGTTACTAAAGTCAGGTCAGGCATTTACTAGCCCTCATATTAGTATCTGAAATGTTTTTTTCTCTTCCTATGCTTGTGCTGCTGTGTCCCTGTGATCACACCTGCCTTTTCTTATCACAGTTAACCTGCCTCTTGCTGAAAGGGAACTGAATTATAAGAGGTTTCTGTACACAGTTACAAGACCCAACAGGTAAGGCAGATGCTCCTCAGGCTAATTTAAGTACCCTGTTTCCAAGAATTTGCATAAGTATTCTGCATGGGCATTAGCTGTTGGATAGCAGCATTCTGCCTGACTTGGTTAAAGGTAGTTGTGAAGGAAAAGGGTAGGAGGTGCTTTAGCTCTGGCTTTAAGATGTGAGCATTGCAAACATGGCAATATAAATGCCTGCATGTTGATTTAATGGTTTGCTTCCTTTCAAAACCCAGCCCACACTTGCCCAACTCTGTTTTGAAATTGTAATATGGAAGTGACTGTCTTAATGGTTCTTAAAGTTTCTCCCAAGTTGTGACAAAGTCACAAGCTGAGGTATTATTCTCTACTCGGCACTTCTGTCATGTCAGCAGTAATCATTTTTAAAAGTTAGATGTACTCTGCCTTTTATTTTTCATTATGCACTCCCTCTGCTTCTGACTGAGGCTGGCAAAACTTCTTGACAGGACTGCCATAATGTAATAGAACCAAAAAGATGAAAAATCAGAATGACAATATTCAGTTACAAAATAATGTGATTATTTCAGCCTAAAAAAAATCTGCCTGTTAGCAAAGTTTTCTGAGTCAGACTGTACCTTTGTTCAGTCTTTGCTGTACCAGAGCTCAATAACGATAAAATAAAAAATACACAGTATGAGGTGTAACAATTTGGGCTGTAGGAACTAAGGACAGTGCACAGAGTTACTTTGTCACCATGACCCCACTGCTAATGAGTGGGAACTAGTGCTCTCAAAATTTGGGGAAGTTGGACCCAGCAAGACCATTACTTTATTTCACATAAGCAACATAAGACAGTTCAATAACTTTTCCCCTGAAAGTTTACAAGTTTGTAATTTGCTTGGGACTGAATCTGAACTAGTTCCTGGGCTGCAGGACCAAGACACGGCATGTACAGGTCTGCTGAGTAAGGACTGCAGGATTTGGTCCCATAGAAATACTTGACACTTGAGAAAAGGGAAAAAATCCCAGTGATTAACTTAGGGAAACATAGGCTAGTACTGGTGGAGAGCCTGTTGGATGCATAAGCTGTTGCTCACTTGTATACCCTGTCGTAAAACCAAGATGAAACAAAATATCTATAGTTATTGTAGGAAGAATTGGGAAGTCATCAAATCATAATTAGAGTGGCAAGAAAGTTTATACTCATTATTAGCTAAAACAAAATAGATTAGTAGTTTTCGATTAAAGGGTTGCATGCTTAACAGCAATTTATAAACCCAGAACCAAAAGATAATGTTTGTTTTACTGTTTTTAATTATTTAACATGCAATGACATTTCTGTTTTGCCAACAGCAGCACAATAGGTCCCTAATGAGCTGCTCTGAGTTACTAATAATTAAACCACAGAAGTAAGGGGTGCAGCATGTTATTAGGTTAACGTTCCCAAATAGTCCTCCTTTTGTTTCCTGAAGAAAACTGTGAGAGTCTTCTACCCTGTCCCAAACCAACTCGACGTCGTCCTACTTGAAATAGCAAAGTTTATTCATGGCTGACACAGACTCATAGAAAAAATTATAACCCCTCTCCGAAATTATTCATAGGACTTGACAAACGTTTGGTATCAGTACTTCAAACTAACCCACATACAAATAGAAATTGATTGTTTGCCAAGGGTGTTGGTCAAGCATTTTCCTTGCTCTAGTTAAGGTCTTACTCTGTGATTATTTGATCATTTTAAGAAAAAAAGGGCTTGGAGTGCAATAAAAAAGTTGGTTTACGTGGTTTCTTGAAGGGCAGTATTGGAGGCCAGTGGACTTGCTGAAGAATATTGTTCACTGGGGGGCAGAGTACATTAACTTGTGTAAAGAACAGGTTGGTGATGAAAAAAAATCCCTTAGCCTAATACCTACAAGTAAAATCTGGTTTGGTGTTTGTTTTGTTTGTTTTTTTTTTCTAAAATAAATACTCAGTTCTACTTGCACAGTAGCTTCAAAACATATGGAAGAAATAAACAGGGTGTTGAAAGAGAAAACAAGAATAATATGAGTTATGGAATAAGAATAGTACTAAAAGAGATGGAAAATACTAAGCCTTTTTATTTCAGAACAGAATGAAAAAAAAAAGAGATATGATAAAGGGATGAGAAGAAGTGATTCTTATAGAGAAGGTAGATCAGGAACACTATTCAGCCTTTCTCTTAATGCTAAAACAAGAAAATATACAACAGAATAAAAGGAGGATAACTCAAAACTGATAAGAAGAAATACTTTCACTTGGTTCCCTGGCAGAATTCCTTCATAAAAGGTACCACTGAATTACAGAATTTAACAAGATTCTTTTTTAAAAAATCAACTGCTAACATTAAGAAATATTCAAAATGTTAATATCACCTCCAAAGTTCCCATTTTCATTCAGAGTTCATCTAGCTATGGGCAAAACCTTGATTTTTAGTCAGATTATTCAATAACCACACTTTACTGGAAAGGCCTGTGTCAGAGGCTGGTTAGCACGCTGCTTTTCTTGCATCCGCCGCGAGATGTTTTTGATGTCTTCTGCGTTCCCCATCAAGTTGGGAAATTCAGATGAGCCTGAACTGAACAGTTACCTGTGTACTGTTCATCTCCAAAAGCTGTAACGTGGAAGTGTCTGACGAAGGGACTGCCCTTGTTCATGTTGGTAAGTACTAGTTGCGAATGGACAGAATGAAACATAAAACTGTGACGATGAAGTTAGCAACTAGGTTTTCTGGATGATCTCTTACACTGTTGAGAAACTTTCAGAGCTAAGAAAAGAGGGCCTCATTTATATTTGAAATTAATCCAGGTTCAGTAAATGGTTTTGAGAAGCTAATGTAGCAGGCAAAATGTGACTAGAAGGAAAGAATCCACATAGAGCTGTGAGGAGAAATCAAATATGCCTTGGACCAGGCCTGTTTTTTTGGCTTCACTGAGTTTTGCAAGGCAGTAATATTGACCATTTATCTTTTTTTTTTTTTTGTCAAATGCTAAGGTAGGCAAATGAAGGGTAATTTTTTTAACAGTACTGCCAGAAGTTGGCATGGATACTTTCCTATGAAAAGATAATATGTGTGGATTTATGGTCTTAATAAGGATAATGCATTTGATGCATGGACTTTTCTCTCATGTGGTGTTTTTGAGACTGACACACTGCATTATTGAGAGAGCAACACACTGTCTTAGTTTCAGCCAGGATGGAGTTAATTTTCTACTTCGTAGCTGGAATGGTGCTGTGTTATGGGTTTAGTGTGACAATGACACACACTGATGCTTTAGTTGTTGCCAGGTAGTGCTTTCTCTAAGTGAAGAACTTTTCAATTTCTCATGCTCTACCAATGAACAGGTGGGAAGAAGGTGGGAAGGAGGATGGCCAGGAGAGCTGACCCAAAGTGGCCACAGGGATATTCTATACAATACCACACCACAGAAGGTCATGCTCAATAAATAAACTAGGGGTAGGTGGACAGGAGGCATCAGTCACTGTTCAGGGACGGATGGGATGATTATCAGTCAACAGGTGGTGAGCAATTACATTGTGCATCACTTGTCCTTCTTGGGTTTTATTCCTCTTTATCTTTTTACTTTTGTTGTTGTTGTTGTGCTGTCCTTATCTCAACCCACAGGTTTCACCCCCTTTTGATCCTCCTCCCCATCCCACTCGGGGGGGAAAAATGGAAAGGGGCAGTGAGCAAGTGGCTGCATGGTGCTTAATTGCCCCAACAAAACCTTAGGTCAGGTCAGGCTCCAACATCATACTGGTGCTAAATTGATACGACTAAAATAATCCTGGGCTGGCTCCAAAAATATCCTATTAAGTGGATGTATAAATAAGTGCTTAGGCTTATTGTATATCTGATTGATGCCTCTCTAGTCCTTATTCTTAGAGCAAATGCATATCCAATCTACTCTAGACCAAAGTCCTCCACTGATTAGCGCTGGATATGACTTTGGATCAGTATTTTTCAGTGTTTGCATCCTTTTTGGGCAAAAGAATCTTAAATGTTCCATTAATGCTAAAACATCTATTGTGGTTATTTTGAAAAATTGAGTTCTAGCTTCTTCATTTTTAGGGCTATGAGCCTGTCATCAGACATGGACACTTTCTGTTTTCCATTCCTCCCATTACCCATGCATTTTAACATGCCCAGCTCTGGATGTGAAACACCTCACCACTTTGAGGCTCTTAGGGCTGTATATTGATCCATGCAACAACATCTTTGTCTCTGGTGTTCAGCAGCAGTCAGGTCATGTTCTGAAGAGGCTCTGAGTAGTGGTGCTTCTCATCTGTGTGGACTGTTCAACTAATGAAAACTTCTTATAATATTTTGCAGGTAAAAAATGTTTGTGTTCCATATGCATAACTGGGTAGACTTTGGCTTCCTCCCATCTACGTTACCTTTGAATATTTGCTTTAAGTAGCCTGAAATCATCCATAGATGCTCAGTTTAATGCTGCTTTACTTTGGATCCATGATTTATCTTAATTCTAGCATTGCTGGGAAGCCTTAGTACTGGAGGGGCTTTCTCAATGTGCATGCCCTGGCAAACAGGCTGAGAAGCTGCCTGCATAAGAATCTTGTTACTGTAAATATGCACAGACTGCATTTGCATCAAAGACAAAGCAGCCAAAGGCATCATACACTACATTTTACACTACAAAAATCCATACTGTATCAGAAGAAACATGAAAATCAAATTGATTTTTACAACATTAGTAGATGATAACAATGCTGGTTTGAAATGTTCATTATGAAGGGTTTTCAAAAGTGGTTACTAGGGGCTTAATTTTGCTCCATATAAAGTGGATATTACCAAGTTGCAGTTTGCCTGGTCTACAAGATTGAGAAAACTCACCCTAAAAAATTATCTTTAAATGGTCCTTCAGGCTTGGTCCAAATCACAGAGTAGCAATTACCTTGTCCTTGAGCAGTCTGCAGTGGCCTGCACCAGATGTTTCACAAGAACTGACATAATTTTACAATAGGGAGAGTCAGGCTAAACCATTTCCAGTTTTAGGTCCGGTTTTCTCAAGCAGTCACGTTCCTTCCAAAATGTTTGCTTTTATTCACGAATGTTCTGGATATCCTTGAAAGTGGTACTGGTAATTACACCATTTTGGTGTTCCTGTTGGCAGGCAGGCTGAGACCAACCAAGTTTGTCCTGGCCATGCTGCTGTAAATCTGAGCCTTGTACGTGCAGAAGTTTGTAGGTACCGTATGAGAAACACGCTGTATAAGAAATACTTTCTTTTGTAGATTTTTTTACTTTGTTTATGACATGGGGATTAATGAGGGGTATTAATTCACATTACCATCATCTAAGTGCTAGACACAAAATAAAGACTATTTCCATGACTACCTGCACGTGACTGCTGCCAGTTTTCTACCAGCACTATGGGGCTGGAGCAACTAAGAGACCTTCATGGAATCATAGAATGGCCTGGGTTGGAAGGGACCTCAAAGTTCATCTTGTTCCAACCCCTCTGCAGGAACATCTTCCACTCAATCAGGTTTCTCAGAGCCCTATCCAACCTGGCCTTGAACACTTCCAGGGATGGGGCAGCCACAACTTCTCTGGGCAACCTGTTCCAGCGTCTCCCCACCCTCAGAGGGAAGAATTTCTTCCTAATATCTCAGATCATATGCTTCATAAACTAACTTAGACTGAGTTGTTGAGGAGGTATTTTTTTTAATGTTCATGTGACTCATTTCTCCCTATTTATATATTATGTTGGTTCTGAAAATCTGCAGAATCTGAAGAAAAGCAGTGCATGGGAGCACTTCAACCCACTTTTGCAAACTCGTGAAACTCAGCTAGTACGTGGGTTATTCAAACTGAATCTCAACATATAATCTTTTGAAATTTTCTCATCTGTCAAGAATATGCTATTTTATTTAAACTATGAAAAGACTAAATTGATTCTATAATTTAGTAAATATTTTGTCTTCTGACAGGTCTTCTTTTTCTTCTACTATTTATATTTTTAAGATTCTTTTTTTCCTCCTTGATGTGATGTTCTGATGAACAGGTGGTAAAAGAAGTAATTTGGAAAAAGCACTAAAAAGAGTTTCTTGCAGTAATAAGTTCCTAATTCCTTTTCTCTTTCTTTCCTTCCCCCTCCCCACCCTGTATCATGTAGGTATTTCTTTTCATTTAGGAAACTAGTCTGAATATTTGGTAGCATCTGGTTGGATTGGGGCTCTTGGATTTGGACCCCTTCTGAATATGAAAGCAAAGCTGCAAAAAGTCATATGGAATATTTTTTTTATGTGATGCATTAGAAGGTTCAGGAAAAGTTCATTTTATTTTTTACCATGAAGAATTGTGATTAGCCAGAAACGATGCTTTCAGAACCTGCAAACAGTCCATTTATTTGCCAGCATCAGAATGAGGCTCAGAGTTCCAGTGAAAACATCTTTTTGTCTGCTAATGTAATGGGTGCTTATTTTCTGCATCTTCATGTTCCTTGGAAAAGCATCAAGGTTTCATTGTAAATCCATTATGTCTCCTTTGGTCAGAAATTATAAATGACAACTAGTCCCAAGGTAAAGAAAAGAAAGTATTATTTTGTAGAGTAAAAAGGGGTTAAATCACTTTTTATCATGACTGTCCTCCTGGTTATGACATATTCAATGTATTATTTAGTTTAAGTGCATGATTAAGATAGAACTGGGGTACTTCTGGGGAGCATTTTCACAGACATTATACTCACAGTACCTCATTCTGTGGTACAGAAGAAAGAAAAATGACATGTCCCTTTGTGAACCTATCCTTTTAAAATTAGGTTATAGATTACATAGTGGTGTGAGATCCTCTAAGAATTTCTGGGTCAGAGGTACTTTGTTTTCTCTCTCTTATACAGCAAAACTCTTGTATCTTTATTAAAAATTTATTTGCTGTCAATAATTAAATGCTTATTATTTGATCTTTAATGGGGTCATGATTCCCATATTCCCATATTAATGAAATAATGCAAAAGTAAAAAATGCCTTTCAGTTGGAAAAAGTACTTATTATTCTTTCTTTGTTCTGAGTAAAATAGTTTATCTTAAATTAAAAATTAAAAAAAATGATTTTTCTTTAATCTTAGAATTAAATTAGCGCTAATTAGTTCTATTTTCTCTACAACATTCAAATGCTAAAGTCTTAGTCATTTCTTCGGAGTATTAATAGTGCCCTTTGGCTGTAATCAAGATTATCTTCAATTAAAAGCAATACAGTTAACTGAGTTACATTAACAGTTATTGTTCTCAAATCACAGGGTTACGAACACAAACCCTGCGTGTTTTCAGCACGGGTACATTACCAGGGGGTGTGATGATGCGTGTAGGACCTGTTATTCACGTGTTAAAACTGAAAAGCACTAGCCCACGGTGTTCACTGATGAAGCCCTTCACATGTGCAGTGCCCTTCAAACAAAGCCTTTCTGAAAGGCGGTGATGCAGATGGAATTCAAAGATCTTGCAGTAAGATAAAACATGCTTCGGGTTTGGTCAGTGTTTGAGCTGTCTCCCCCTGCCCCTGTACGCCCCCAGCACTTTTTACTGTAAACTCCGTAAATTATGGGGTTTTTTCAATGAGTGAGTTCTGCTTGATATTCACAGCTGTTATTCTCTTTTGTGAAGAGTTAAGGAGCACTTGCCAGTCCATTAATTATATTTTATTAATGCTTTTATTCTTTTAGTTCAAAAAATTTGTTATATACTGTAGTAGTGGTTTTCAGCTGAAAATAGGAGTATTTCATTCAAATTTCTTAGTGTAGCCAATGTGAATAAATTCTGGTCCCATACAAACATAGGAAAAATGTTTTCATCCACGCTTGTAGTACAGTTCTTTCTGGCTTCAAAAACTAAGCACAGAATATGGGAAAATTCCGTTAACATTGCTGTGTTTACAAACAAAAAAGTATAAACATCTTGAGCAAACAAAACTGATGAGGGGAACTGTGCTGCTTGTTAGCAGATCACCACTCCAATAGCAAAAATAAACTGTGGCTCTGTCTCAGTAAAAATTAATAACAGTTGGCGAGACAAAAAAAGCCAAGAGTTGCAAAAATGTTCTTATGGCATTTCTTTAAGGACCTGGCATTATCACTTCTGTAGCGAATTCCAGACAGAAGAGAAAGCTCTGGGCACTTCTAGTGGGTCCCAGTACTCAGGAGTTTACATCAGTTTTGTCTAAATTTTTATACTTTAGATGATTTACCAAATTATAATCTGTTTATAATATATATATATATATTTTAGATTCACACGTTGCTAATCTGCAGGGCATAATGGTGGGCTTCCTGTCTTGCTGCCTTTCAGGAGCTAATGAAGTAAATGTCTGATGGACAGATACTGTCAGTGAACCAAATTTAAACAGGTTTCTAAAATTTTAAGATCTGTTTTCTCAAAGCATAAATGCAAGCAAAGATTTTCTTTGAACTAGCATTTGTATTCTGTGGAGCAAATATCCTTTTTATGTTTCAAAATGCTGGCACAGTCATCACATTTTGACACTGAGGCAATAAATCAAAAGGGATGGACAAAGATATGAAACCGTACCCTTCAGAAAGAGCATTGTGTCTGTACATGTAAAAATAATTGCTTTCTTGGAATGTGACAAAAGAAAATTGAATATAAAATAGGGTGTTAACAGACAACAAATCTAGGTTTTAGAGTATTCTTTTTCTACCTCAGGAGGATTTCCTGAGGAGCCATATATCTTTGGTACAAAATCTGGTTTGGTGTGTAGGTAGAGTTTAATGCTTTCTGTCTTGAAGGAAAATTAAAATGTGCTAAACTTTTCTAGGAAGTCACATCTGTCCCAGAATGTCACTTTTAATAAAACCAAGAAAAAAAACCATAGAGCCTAAAACACTAAGTCCTAATGACTTGTTAGATTTTTCTGTGACTTAGATGAGACCAAAAAATCATCTGGAAAACATGTACAGTGTTTTGACTGTAGAACTCTTGCATAGCATTTGGAATACAGGAGTAAAATACCTAGATTTTACCCAATGGCCAGTATGTTACTTACCTCTTTCTTAGGCCTCTTCTTTTTTGTTTGTATGGTAGGCAGAGATTTTATCAGCCAGATTTCATGACCCTCCTCTCTACTCGGAGGAAATGAAGAAACATGGACAGATTTTAGGTAAATTTAGGGGATTTATATAATCTTTATGTAAACTTATATATGTTTCTGTAGGAGAGTGTGTCTGTGTATTTGTAGGGTGGAGAGAAAGGGCTAATTTGTGGGTGTGAT
>VXAY01000445.1:0-14928 GCA_013399855.1 Oxyruncus cristatus | reverse complement strand
TTTTTTTTTTTTAAAGGGGGAAACTCAATTCCTCTCCCGAATTAAGCAACATCTTAATCTTAGGAAATAAATTGTATTAAGCTTGTGGAAAATATGTGAAAGAAATTATTTCTTTTACTGGGTAAGCCCCTTAGCAAAATATATAAAACTTAATTCAACCTTATATCTGTCTCTTTTATCAAGTTATGTCTCTTTGTAGCTTCATTGCAGCCAGTGATCTCAGTTTGCTGGTTTAGGTTACAGGAGCCATTCCCGTACTTCCATTTGATTTTTAGATTAGGCCACAAGTGGTCAAAATCTCTCAAGAGAGAATGGGGTGTAGAGGTGTTTTAGGCTGTGGAATGCCTGTTTCTGTATTGTTCATATTTCACAGTCAGATCGGCTGTTGCAGGGGTATGGTGGGCTGTATTCTGACCCCAGCCACTGAGAATTTGTCCCAGTGCAGTTAAGACTGGGCTGTGTCATAATAGACATTCTCCTATTTATTCCAGGCTTGTTCTTTTCTTTCTTTTTTTTCTTTTTTCTTTTTCTTTTTTTTTTCTTTCCAGCAAGACCTGCATTTTTACTTATTTACATATGAATGTGTGAAGGACAGGTACAAAATACTTCCTCCCTGCATACAGCAATGATGTGCACTCAGGTATATCTGGTGTACAGGCGTATGCTTGTGTATCTCAAGGAACTTCAGGTGGTTTCACTTTATGGTGTGTGAAAGGGAATATGGTGCTTCTTAGTCCTATCCATTTTTATGAATTATTGTGATGAGTAGAGGAAAGAATTACCGCTTACTATCTCTCTTCGGTTACCAGCCCAATACAACACCAGGTAAGGAAAATAACCTTTAGTATTTCAGTTGATTTCAGTAGACATTGGATCTACCTAAAATAGTTTCCGGTATTCCTCCAAATCTTGATGGGAAATTGTTTAAAATGGGATTCAGTTTTGATTATATCCCTCCTCCAACATTTTTCTTTAATATCTCTCTGCACAACCAACTGGTCAGATACACATTTTGTATGAATATTTTATTTCCCAATTTTCTTTATTAGCAAGAAGGAGGTATTAAAATGAATATAAATGTCAGCCTGAAAGCTGTGACACTGTAAGTGTAGTCAGACTGACTAGCTGATCTGAGTCATTATATATATAAAAAAAAGAGAGGGAGTAAGCCAGCCAAAAAAAGCCTTTTTTCCCTAATCAAGTTGTGACAAGAATAAGGAAAAAGTGTTTTGTGTCACAAACCTACAGGAGCTGAAAATATAAAATTCAAAGTTCATTCTCTACAAAGAAATGAGGAAAAGAACCAAAGAGCTCCATCAACCCCTGAAGCTCTACTTTCAATTAATAGAGCTGTACATTAACTCCTCTGATGTTATTACATTATAAAATTCACAGTAAATTAAAGCAAAACCTGCACTTCATTGAATTTTTAGTCTAATTTGAAATTAGAAATGAATTAGGAAATGTTTATGTGTATGCAGAGAAGGTAGTTTACTTTGGTAGCTCGCAAAGAACGGTCCTGAAAACCTGGTCTTGTCACCAAGTGTGGGCTGATGAGGAGGTTCACCTGGAACTCAGGCTTTGGCGATGGCAGCTTAGAAAACTCAGTGCAGTATAGCAGCATTCTCTGTTTTTACTTTAAGTGAAGGATCTCTCCCTAGTAAGTTCCTAATATTTTTTTGATGCTTCAGGGTGTATTTTAAGTGTGAGTGAAACAATCATTTCCCAGGTATGGTTACTGATGTGCAAGAAGTTGTCTAAAAATGTTTCAGGAATTTGATTGACAAAATGAAATATGGTCCTGACGTCAATTTACTGAGATTACTTTTTAATGAATACGCCTTTAAAAGCATATGCAAAATTAAGATCAGTCACAAAAAATGCATTTGGATGTGACATTTAAAGAATGATATACATAATGTATTGGAAATTAACTTTTATAATCTACAGAAAATGATTCTTGTTGCTGGCTCTCTCAATTTGTGAGAGCTTTGGTAATGAAATTATTAATTACGAGTAAAGGAAAACTGAATTATGTATTTTTTTATTAATATTGCCTGTGTGCTAGATAATGACCTCTTAAAATATTAGTGTATGTGATTAGTGAGTTCTTTTACAGTCAAATCCTGCTAATCTCCCTCATGCAACTTCTATCTAAAGTTAAGAAATGGGTGTGTGTTGCAAAAATAGATTTGTCCAGAATTTTCCCCTGTGCTGTTATTCATAAAGATCATGCTGGTTTTGGATTCTGTTTTCTCTCTTTAGATTAATGGAATTCCTAATGAAGGCAATGAAAAAGTTCTCAGTGGCTGTAATGACAAAGTAAAAAGGCCTTTGACTATAATTTTGCATGCCCATATATATATATATATATATACTCACACACATATATGTAGCTTCATTATGGATATAATAATTTATACTGTATTTACCAGTTTAGAGTCTTTTGAGAAAACATGTTCCAGTATAAGAATTTAAAGCCTAAATAAGTGGCTGAACGAACTGATTTTATCTTCTGTTGTTGAAAAGCAGAAAAATTTTGGCAATAGCATTTCAGTGTCTAAACAGTTATCAAGAGCATGCTGAATTGCTCCCGGTAACTGTCAGGTGAAGGAAAAGAGGAAATTATCTTAGTTTATAGAAAGAGAATTTTTCCATTCAGAAAAAAAAAAAAATAAAATCTCACTGTACAGATACGTAAGCAGGTAAATAAGTTTTCCGAAAGGAAGAAATGCAGCTGGAGATTTTAACAAACTGTAAACTTTCCCTGGTAAGTGTTTAGTTAAGTACAGATGACTCTACC
The DNA here is from genome assembly GCA_013399855.1 of Oxyruncus cristatus. Lineage (NCBI taxonomy): Eukaryota > Metazoa > Chordata > Aves > Passeriformes > Cotingidae > Oxyruncus > Oxyruncus cristatus. Next base: position 12,125 of record VXAY01000445.1, on the reverse strand, counting down.
GTGGTCTTAGACCAAGTGATCTACTGAGGTCCTTTTCATCCCTGAAGTTGTCTGTACTTAACGATTTTGAGAATTTATCAATGAAAAGGTTCTGTTCTTGTTCTGTTAATGAGGTCTGTGATTTTTATAGGAGAAATCTTCCCCTTTTCCTTTCTCCCCTATTTATATTTCAGAAGTGATGGCAGCAGTTTCACGGCTTTCTTTTGACCATGACTTGTGCTTTAAAGAAAAATCACAATATACGTTTGGTTTTCTGATATTCCATGAGTCGCTGTGCTCAGGACGTCACTGTTGTCCACACAGTCATATTCTGCTAGCAGTGATTGTCTTTATCTCACCTACTACCTCAGCTTTAATAGCATTTAAAGGGAACAAATGCCAAAAATGCCTTGTGCTTCATGAGAGAAGAATGAACTGCATATAGTTTAGTCTTCTCATTGACTGGTGAGAGAAGTAGGTGAAGGTGTGGTGACTTCGAGGGGACTTGCATTGAAACCTGTTTCTCTTCAGAATAAAAATGAGGCGAAGTTTTCTTACCTGACTATTAGCTGAAAAACTGTTCCTTTTATAAGCTTGTTCCTCTTTCCACAAAGAAAGAGTGGGAGAATGATGGAAATGTTCTCTAGACCAGACCTTGCTCTTCTCCATCACAGCAAACATGAGGTTTGTTACCAAACATGTGTTGGTTTTCCCTGGAGAATTGATAACTGTCACAACTTGTAATAAATTACCTTAATAGCATCTTTGAGGCAATGGGTGAGGCAGTAAAAATAGTTGTATAATTTAGTTGTGCTTCTTTTTAGATTGCATATTTTGCAGTCAGAAAAAGAATACCCATGTTAACAGAAATGCTCTGCATAGCTTGATAGAATTGACTTGATCTGAGCACATTTGAGAGCTCTGTATCTGTTACAGCCACGTTGAATAAAAGGAAAAAATCTAATTTTGTATATAAAGGTAGAATGCTTTCCAAAGGAAAATAAAGGAGGGGGTTGGTGAGAAAGTAACCTTAACATAAAGCAACTCATGCATTATTAATCTAATTTTCTCTAAAGTTTGAACAAAAAGCATGTTGAGACATTACTCTGTGTTTCCTTGTTAGACTGCGTTCATAATGCCCTCTCCCATTTTATTAATATATTCTTCAGCCTAAATAAGATATTCTTGAAGCCTCAGGATTTTCATGCTTTCAAAGATCTCTGTTTTATTTCTAAATATTATAGATTTTGAAGCACAAGAGGCTTTAATTTTGGTACCTCAAAGGCTGTTCACCCTTTTAGGTAACCCCCAAGTTGGCTTTCATATTTACTTATTACCCGAAATTCTTCACAAGAAGCTTCAGCCTGTTTTACAATTAAAGGCTTTGATCATATTTACTGTAGCTACGTAAAATATTTCTGCATGAATGTTACATGAGTTCAATTTCTGTATTAGGCTAGTTTACCTAATATCCAGTATTTCTTTGTGTAGTAATTCTTGTCTATTTTGGATGTATTGAAGATGACCAGGACTACCTTCTTTTAAAGTAATAAGATTATTTCTTATTACTTCGTTCAGATTAGACTTGAGCTTTCTTGAAAATTTCAATTTTTATGGGTTTGTAGTTTGATTTCACTGACATTAATAACAAGATCTCAGTTTTGAGTACATGGCATTTTAAATGGCATTTCAGGTTTGGCACATATTCACACACACCTATCAGCAAATTGCCCATATACCCCCGAAGAAGAGTAAAGCTAAGAAAGTATTTCAGTATTTGCATAGTGGAATATTTTGGTATGCTTTTGCTTTGCTACTTGTAATTCTGATGTTTAAATACAGAAAATTGGAGACTAGAGCTTTCACTATTTTGGTACTAGTAGCAAAACATTCATAGAAACTATTTCCACCAAAAATTAAAAAAAAGGTAGCAATTTATGGGAAGTGTCACTTTTTTTTTTTTTTTTTTTTTTTTTTTTTTTTTTTTTTTGTCTTGAGGAAACAAACATATTTATAGAAACATTTCTGGAAAACATTGGAAAATTGTTTCTGGCTCTATTATTTTTCAGTGGAACACTGCCAACTTCTAACCACGGAGGATCAATCTCATTCCTTGTATTTAGGTCCTGTAGTTTGGGGATTATCCAGCTGCAAATTTCCCTTCTGTTCATGGCTTTGAAGAATGTTCCTTTCCGTGTGGAGTTGGTTCCTGCAGTTGGACCTGGTTGACAATAGCAATTGCCCAGAAATCTTGTCGGAAGCAAAGTCTGAATATGACCCTTTAACCTTTTCTGATTATTTCTAGCTGTTCTGTTATAGGAATTGACGTGTATTCCTTGGGATACTATCCTCTCTAGAACACTACCTTCCTTCCCTGTGCCTCCTCACATTTAGTAATTTGGTGTTCACCAAAGCATATAACCCCTTCTGCTGGAAGAACTGCTGTGGTTCAACTCAGCAGGCTGCTAAGCAACACGCAGCCGTTTGCTCATTCCCCACTCACCCAGGGGGATGGGAGAAAGAACTGGGTGGAAAAAAAGCAAAATTCATGGGTTAAGGTAAGGACAATTAAATAGGAGAGAGAAAAGGAAGAAAAAACGAATTAAAATAGTAAAGATTAAATAATTAGAATAAAATAATTAGGATAAAAGCCAAGCGATGCACTGTGGAATTGCTCACCATCCACCGGCAGATTCCCTGCCAGTCTCTGAGCAGTGGTCCCTCCCTGGCCATCTTTCCCCTTGGTTTATACACTGACCATGACACTGTACAGCACGAAGTATTCCCTTGGCTAGTTTGGGTCGGCTGTCCTCGCTGTTCTCCCTCCCAGCTCCTCGTGTCCCCCAGCCTCCACACTGGCAGGGCAGTATGAGAAGCTGAAAAGTCTTAGGATAAACTCTGCTCATCAACAACTAAAACATCAGTGTATTATCAACTTTATTCTTATACTAAAATCCAAAACACGGCACCGTACTGGGAAGAAAAGTAGCTCCATCCCAGATGAAACCAGGGCACAGTACTGAGGTTTTAACATTTCCTTTTGAATCTCAAAAATGCAATAGATTTTCAACACTAATTAAAGGTATTAATTAGTTATCAAAATAGAGAACCTTGATATCTTTCTTATTTTTCGTATGTTTTTCTGATGCCTGTCCTTTCACTGACTTCACCAGCTCATTCTTTATATGACTTAAGGAGTGAACAAGTCTAGCCTTAAATTTTATCTTGTCGTCTTTGCTAGGACTGATATTCTCATTTGGTTTTTTACCAATTACTTTTGTTAAGTGCAGCTTTCCACAGAGCATTCCTCCTCATCTCCTGTGCTGTAACTTGTAACCAGATTCAATCTTTCAATTTGGAATTCTTCCAGAAGCAGATGACATCGGTCTTCTGTATTTTACAATTCTTGCTCATATTACTGGTCATATTTCTCCTACGAAAACTCTTCTGATTAATTCTTCTCATTAGTCAACTTGGTAAACAAATTACTGCAGGAAGCTTAAAAGCTTGGCTTGAAAGCCAGAACAGAAGCAAAAGATATCTTGTTTGCAAGTCACTATTTTCCCTTGGAAATATCTGCTCTTCTATCAGGTTGTCATTTGAGGCTGCTAGAAGTTTTTATTACTCAGGGTTAATTGCCTCTGGCACAATAATCTCAGATTTCTCTGGGGAGTTACTGATAGCACACACTTTCCTTCTGAAATAAAATTACTTTCCAGTCATGAGAAATGTGTCAACTTTTTAACATTTCCTTTTAAAAAAATAGAATAAATGGCATTAGGACCAATATTCCTCTGCCTCTTAGTTCTGTTTTTTTCATCTCTCCTGTGGATATTGTTCTCTGTTTCTAGGTAAACCTTCTCCAGATTAACATGCCAGTGGAAACTGTGTCATACATTAGCCCAATAAATATTAGTTGCTTTCTTGGGTGACTAGTCTTCAGCTTGTATGTGTATGTGGACATTGCTCTGCAAAAAGGCCTTAGATTAGATTGTTTTTAATTCATCTGTTTACACAGCTCAGACATAGATCATCTTTCCAAATACATAATCAGGAATACTTTTTGGCTATATGTCTGTATCCTACAGTGTCTTGCTCGTAGTGTATTAGGTCACTGAAAGCCTCTTGGAAGTAGACTGCCGAAAATCCATAGTCCCATGTAACTGCTTGCAAATATTTCCAAATAGTTAATGTATTTTAAATATATTACTGTAATATGACAGTTAAGGATAACATATCAGTGCAACTAATTTTTGTTTCTGGAAATACCCTTCCTGAAAGGAACACTCCAAATGGTGATATTTTTGTCAGTCAGTGACTCCTTAATCAGTTGTGATGTAATTCTGAAATTTCTGCTTCTGTGCTCATCCATGGAAAGCAAAAGTGAGAATATCATAGTCCCAGGGCTGGCAGCTGTAAGGATGATACGTGTTTTGATTGACCGTGGTTTCTACCAAAGCCCCGCGTTCACAATTCCAGAGCATGGGGAGGGCAGGATAGAGTTGTCACTGACATCCCCATCATATTGCAATTAGTAAACATGCTTCTTGTGTGTTCCAGTGATTTAGGAATGCGAAAATATATTTTGCCTTTGAACAAAAGCCACTGAAGATTTTCTGAAAAATGCTTGATTGGAAGTGTGACAAATTGAAGACATTTGGAATTTTTCCAAAGAGATTTTTCAGATGTTGGGCAGATGTTATTGTTTGCTGACCTAGGACTTTGCAGAATGACAGAAAATAATTTGATGCGCTAACAAAACATTGATTACACACACTAAATAGCCCTGGTAGAGTATTTCCCTTATGGCTTGCACTTCCAGGGTTATGGTTAAACGAGCACCCCATGTCATCAAACATACGGAAGGTGCCTTTGCCACTCTGAGGGGATGATCCCAGCATTTAAATAATGATTTACTGATGCTTTTATTAGAACAATTATTGGTTATTTCAGACTTGAAATGGGCAGATTAAGCTCTGTGAACCTCACAGCTGAAACCTCACAACAGTGGCAATTTTCAGTGATTAAAGTAATTTACTTTATCTATAAAATGTAAAGATATTTCATAATAGCCATACAGCAAGAACAGGGAGGTGTAGTTTTCCTGGAGATAATCAGACCTCTGGGGATAAAGGGTCCTGGCTGCACCTCATGCATCGCAAGACCCAGAGGGCTTTATTATCTGATGATTACCACACCCCCATTTCCATGTCTTTTTGCTTAATTAATCACAGTAACATTATTGCCCAACTTCAGACAACAAAAATAATGAGAGAGGCTTTAAAAGATTCAAAGACTAGAGGAAAAACAAGAGATCCCATAGGAAAGTACCCATAGTGAAACTGAGGTTTACAAATCACTGAAATCTATTAAAAATGATGCTTACATTTTGTAAAGTGCCTTCTTTAATATAAATATAATTATGGTTTAAATATTGTAAATGTGTATATACAATATAAAACATATACTTGTTTTGATCAGAGGAGATGAGGTTTTATTTTTAGGACACAAAACCTTTAAAATATTCCAGCCATAACATTGAAGGCTATAGCCACTTGCTATTTTCTTGTGAAAGCTTGCCATATCCATTGTAATTCTGTTCCTTATTTGGTCCAAGTATAGTTTCATGTACAATCTTATGTCTTTTCTGCTTTTCTAAATTATCAACTAATCATGCAGTTTACAGGCATAAATCCAGAGTAAAGTCTTCAGATATTACCTGTCTGAAGTGACTTCTGAAGAAGCTCATATGATTAAACTTGTAGTATATTCTAATCATCTCTCCTATTAGTATGTCATTCTCTGCCACACTTGACCCTTTTTCTTACTGTACCTCAGTATAATTGTCTGTAAAATTGCTTCCTGATTTTTAAAAAGTCGTGTGCAATATAATTACTTTACATGCTGATGCCCTTCCTTACACTTGTAACATTAGCTTGGACTGTGGGCAGAAGTCTTTTATTGTAGCTTAAGATACAATAGCTTCCAGAGAAGGTTTTATCAAAAGCTGAATATCACCGATTTACTCCTGATTCTTCATTTGAAAAACTCATTGCTTTTCATAGGACTCATTAAATATTTCTAATATTTTGGGTGAAATGGGGACAACCTTTTAATAGCCACAAAGTAGTCATTTTGAAATCATAAAAGATACAAGTCAAGGAAACAAGGTTTTCTTGAGCTTTGAGATTTCCAGATTTTCTTACCTATTAGTCAAAATATACCAGGTCTGCACAGCACAGCCACTGTAGCTGTACACTTTCTCAAATGAAAGCTGATGCAGGTGGAAGATTATGCTTTCAACCCTTGTTCAGAATTACAGTCTTCAATGTCTGAGGCATGGGTAGTCTAAATTGGAAGACAAAATGAGTTTTCAAATAGTGCTTTCACCTTTCCATTCCCACGTAAGTATGTTTAGGTGCATTTGTGTGGGTGCTCAACTCCTGTGGATGCCCTTGAGTCTGAGTAGGACAGGTGTTGACCTGCCTAATTTAGACAGCCAGCTAACTTAGATTCGGTGGTCAAGAGGAAGGCTAGATAATTTATGATAACCACTCTTGTACTCCAGTAATTTGAAGTGGAGGAAGAGCCTTCTGTTTTGTAATTCACTGTGATAATATTAACTGCTTTCATCTTATGGTGGGGTTAAAACTGGCCTGCAATCCCATGAATGGGAGAATGCATAGGGAGATTAGAACATCTTCCTGTGTGTACTGCAGCAAGACCCTGTTCCTTAAAAGTCTCTCATACAAGTGTATTTAAAACTTCTGACTGATGTGATTGAATTGTGATCATTAATTAATCATCCTTGAGAAAAATAAAAGCCACACTTTGTTAGGGCAGTTTTTAGTATGTGTGCCTGTAGGGTCTATGATTCCTGTGGTGTTAGAGAGTTTCCTAATTTAATTAGATAGTTTCCTAATTTTTTTTTTTCTTTTTGGGCCCAGGATCTCAGCAGTAGACACATCAGATAGATAAGATAGTAGATATTTCATACCTAGATCACCCTTAGTCTTCCCTGTTCATTATTTGATAGACATTAAGGAAAGCATCCATCCAGGAAAGATTTTACTGTGTTCTTAGCTCTGAAACCTGGTCTTTGACATGATAACACTTTCCCAGGGCAATGTATTCGTGACTGTCTTAGCTTTGTAATCAAAAATGTTATTTTTTGCTTTTAAGTCAGGTATATTGTTATGCTGGAGAGCAACATGAACCAGGTAAGTCAATGTCTAGCCATGAAAATCAGAAAGTGGTCCTTCAAATCCTCTAACATTTACATAGACTATGTTCCATTTTATCACTTTATCTGAAAATTTTAATGGGCATCTAGAATGAAAGATCAATGAAGAAATGAATCAACTCAGATGAACACTTCACACCTGTTTGAACTAATAAATTTTAATCTTGCAGAGAAAAGGAAAAACCTCTAAACTACATACTAATAATGTTATCAGAAGCTTTAAGGTGTGCTGTAGAAACAGAACAATAAAAGAGAAAAAACCCCAACAGAAGAGTAATAACAACCAATCAAAAGAATCAAAAGGAAGAGATTACAGTCTTTTTTGAGAAATACATTGTTAAGTTCTTATACCATCCCCATCTCAGTAACTTTCAAATGACTATGATTTCTGACTTAATACTTTCTAGTGACTTTAATGTTTTTATTTTGAAGTTTATGTTCATTCAACTTCAGAACAAAACAATTTTCTTTCATCTCCATTACTTCTGCACCAAATGTGTTCATTCTGAAGCGTGATTTTAAAAATTTAAAATATTTATGTAGATTTTTGTTGTGGAATACACCCCACCTCTCCAAACTAAGTTTCCAGATTTTCTATAGGAACTAGTACGGATATTGTTAAAATGATTTTGCCCCAAACAGCATTTTTGAGTGAAAACAATTCCAATTAAAACTTTTTAAATGCTCCCAACTCGTGGACTAAAATCTATAGTGAATTTCCCAGGAGACCACTGATTTCTGAATCTTGCCCTGTGCTGTTTGATGGTTCAGACAAAAACTATGTGGACAGTTTTGTGTCCCTCCCTCTACAGATGTCTTTATGTCTCAAAACCTTTTTCAGAAGGCTCAAAGCACAGCTAGTGCAAATTCTCTTCTCTATCAGAGCCTTTCACTGACAAGATGTACTGAAGAAAGTATCTGAAAAAAGATCTGGGGTCCTAGGGAGAACATTTACAATTTTTTTTTTTGTTTTCAGACAGGAAAGTTGTTGATCTTGCGCTGTCAGCCAGTATAATGATCTGATAATAACATAATGCATTTTTAGATTTTCATACGGATTTTTTCTCAAGTGATTGCTGAGCTGGTGTTGAAAATATTAGGCATTTTATGAAAGTTCATCTGTATGGTCTCAAATGTTTTCTTTCCTATCCCCAAACTGCCGTGTGTATCATACTCCTTCAAAACCACAGCTGAAAGAGTACCACAGCTAAAGGTACACGTAGTCTTTCCCAATGCCTAGACATTACTTTTGGAATTTATTCTTGCAAGGAAAATGGTTCATCCTGGCATTTGGCTCCACATGGAAGTAGATCCAGGTTGCTTTTTTTTAAAATAGGTTCTCCAGCAAGCACAACAGGGTGGCTCAGAAGTCAGTAATCTGGTAATGCTACTGTGCTACCTACCTCCTGCTGTCTGTAGTTCAGGGTTTCATGGCTTAATCAAGCTGTGTTAATAGACCAAAATAATTTCTGTGGCAGGAAATGGGTTCAGAAGTGGAAAATTGGTGGAATATGGGGGGAAAATGGGAAGACAGTATTTCCTCCCACAAATTCACAGATGTGGAACCTTTGTAAAATGAAGCTCTTTCAGAAATGTTATTTGGATATAAACTACGTACAGAAATCAAGTACCTTGACCCTCTTCTTTTATTTTTTTTCTCTGAATATATTTGACACACAAAAATATCCACTTTCAATTTAAATTTGATAATTTAAAGCCTAGTATCAGAAAGCAGAGCAATGGATAGAAATTCATACAATCGCTGTTGCTGCATCCTTTTTACAACAGACAGAACAGAATGAAAGATATGCAAATTGTCCATAATTATACTTTTAGATGGTTACTTAAATACCTGTCTTTTTCACACTACAGGCACAAAGTTAGTATACCTCAGATATGCTAATAAAAACAAATGTCTGTGGTTTCTGGCAAAATAAAAGCTCCAGTAGTTTGCTCTGTGTGCTGTATACAACTCTTAGGCAATGCTACAATGCCTACTGAGACGAGCTTGGATAAAGCTGCTACAGTATAAAGATTAAGGCTACTTTATATTCTTTGATTTTTATTTAAATTCTCCTTGCATTTAAATTACTGTATTACTAATTTTAGCTAATATATTAATACAAGTGTCTCAGCTATTTATCATGGCCAGGCTTCGCAACGAAGATTAGAGCAGCTATTTATACATACAATATAAAACCCAAGTGAAATACCAACAGGGTGTATGATTCTGTAACTCTGTAACATGTACTATATATACTCTTCTATATAGGAGGTTTGCTCATAGGAATCAATAGGATTTGCAGAGTATTTACATTAAGAACTGACTTTAGACATACCTTTACAGAATCTCCTTAATTAAAGGTGATGGCTAATGAGAGCCTAAAATTCTCTCCCCCTTTAATTTCAGATGTTCTCACTTTAATCCAAAGTGACTGCTGCCCTTTACACATCCCTACTACTTTTAATGGCATTACTGAGAAATCAGTTTCAACTCTGTCAGTATTAATGGGGATGGAATCTGACCCTCTGTAAATGAGAAAAGAATTTTCATAAAGACTAACAGCTGCCAAGGATGTGAAGATCACTGCCTTTTTTTACTAGCTGTTCTTGCTAAAGTGTGTAGGAAAACTATGCCTCTGATTTCAGGGTATTCTATCACCAAAGAGTAAGGTACTTGTAACAAGTGGACTACTGAATTCAGGATAGTAGACTGAGTCTGAGCCTGTGCTTCTTGTACACCCCAAAGGTCTGAAAAGTTCAGATTTGAGCTGTCAGCTTTGACCTTATTTGTAAATGACCTTCCAGCATGTATAACTTACTTCCAGCATACCGATATTCTGTCTTTAGTTTTATTCTTATTCTTCTGAAAGTACTTTATTACATAATTTTCTTCCTAATCAGACACTCATTTTATATATTTCATGTGTGTCGTTCAAATCTCCACCTTCTTCAAATAATCACAGATCATATAAATTGTACTTGGTAACCTAACACTCTTTTTCTTAATTATCATTAAAACTAGTGATCTAAGAGAAGGTTTACCACCAGGTTTTAAACCTTTCTTGTATATTGAAGAATAATTGTCATCAATGCTATCGTTATACTTTTAAGCATTTTAGTAGTATTTTTCTCCATCTACTCAACTCTTAGATGAATATTACGTCTTCTACCTCCCAGATCTGATTACCTTGAGTAAAGAAAGAAATGGATAGGGATAGTGGGTAAAACTGAGCCTTTCTTTTCTTACTGTCTTAATACGCAACCGAATTATTCTACTCTTGGTATGTAACTACTTAGTGCTGTGTGACTATATGTCTATTATTATTCACTTTAGTTTTCATATAGATTTTTTTTTTTTATTAGGTTAAAGAGGGAGATCAGTAAGTGCCAAATAATGACTGAGGCTTGGTTACTTTGGAAGGGTTCCCACAGGCTTTGTAGAAATGAGTGGCTGTTCTTTGATAATAATCAGAAATGGGATTCTTGTTTAGATTCTCTTACATAGCACAGAGTCCCTTCCTAGTCCTCCCAATGAGAACTATGTATAGATCCGGGAGTTTTCCTCCTTGTTTATGCTGGAAAGCAAGGCAAATATCTAAAGAGGCTAAGGTAAAATTTATAGTGTAGGAATAGTTTCTTCAGGAGCATGGAAGAGAGAGAAGGTTTATTACCAGCAGAGAGAGACTTTCCACCGACCATAATGAGTATCTCATTTTGTGAAAGAAAGAAAATGGAAATTACTTTTTAGAGGGTGAATGTTTTGGTACTTCTGACTTCTTCATTACCTTCATCTTATAAGTTAGAACTACTCGTACAAGTTAAGGTCATAGAGATGAAAATGTGATCTTGCTCTGCTCCTTTCACTGCAGCTCGTTTTAGCAGCCCTGGTCATGTCCTCCAGGAACCAAGGAATGCATTTTCTGTAGTAAGCATAAAAGAGATCACATGATGGATGCACTGATTACTGCGCTGTTGAAATTGGAGTGTAGATCCTTGGAACCACAACATAGGTACTTCCTCCCCCTGGCATGTCTGATTTTGGGTGATGCTAAAAGTTATCTGACTCTTGAATCTCTGAACAGATCCTTTACAGGTTTGCAAAGGTGTTTTTTCAAGCAAAGTTACAATACCCTTAGGCATGTCCTAAGTATTAGTAGTATATAAAAAAAAAAAGAATCCACAAAACTCTGGGAAGTCTGGGCGCAGTATAGAAGACAATTTGGCAGGTGAGGCATTCTCTGGTAAAAGCCTAGAATGCCAAACTGCAATAGTTAGCTGGGTCTCTGTGGGCCATCAAGAACACATAAAGACTGCCAACATCTCTTACAGATCTTTTCACAGATCCTATTACAATTCACAATAAAGTGATCCTCTACCTTCTTTCCTGAGGGGTCCAATTAAGGTAAGGATTTATTCAAGACTCATACAGACCCGGGGCTTGCACAGTGCAAATGTGAGAGGAACATGATGCTTCTTCCCTTTTATCTCAAGAGCACTCCCTGTGCAAGATCTCGTGCTAGCAGTTAATCTGAAAAAAGGATTTTCTAGTTGGGAATTCTCCCATTCACTGCATTATAACTTGTTATACTTCACATAATTATATAGAGAGGGAAACAAACTTGTTTCTTTCATCTCCTAATGTCTATCCAGACAAGTGTCCTCAGAACCTGAAAAGGCATTTGAACCAGGATACTTTGCATGTCAGATGAATTTTCCAAATGCTGATCTATAAGGAGGATGCCCCTTTTGCTATCTCCTAAGCATAGTTTATCCAGCTTTTCTTTCTGTATGCTGATGAGACCACTTTTAGGCTGTGGATTCCATGAGATGTCAGAGAACTGATATGTATTTGACCTTGCATTGGCCCTAAAGTAACCTTTTATATATATGTATATATATA
>VXAY01000441.1:17769-28639 GCA_013399855.1 Oxyruncus cristatus | reverse complement strand
GTATGGGAGACCATACCAGGCTCCGCACTTCCCAGAGGACATTCACATGAGAGGGAAAGTTGATTTACAAAAGATTTGATTGCTTTAGGCTCTACTTTACAGAAACTCCAGAAATTCATCAAACTATCAGACCCATAGGATTGGACACCCCTGCTCATCAGTTCCAGCCAGGAGACTGGGTCTGCGTTAAACGATGGGACAGTGACCTGCTGCGAGCCAAGTGGAGAGTCCTGGTGACTTCCCTCACTGCCATCAAAGTTGCTGGCAAAAGACCCTGGTTTCATTACTCCAGAGTCAAGAAAGCTTCAGTTCCTGGAACAACCAGCAAATCAGAGCCTGACTCAGACGAAGAGGATGTGGCATAGACTGTTTCTACTGTGTATGTTATCTGTACAGTCGGTAACTATGGATTAAGTTCAGAACCAAAATGTACATTTGGCTTTAGTAAAATGCACCCAATATTCCTCATGAAAGTGAGTGCTAGATTTGCACTTTGATTTCGGCTGAAATTTGGTAACAAGTTTAAATCCTACATTGGCCACTTCCTGAGGATGTGTCGTTAAGTTTAGAGACATTCTCCACAAACTTACTTCATGGTTACCAAACTGGACCTGGATAAAACAGCTGTTTCTGTTAGTGATATACATAGTCAGTGTTTGCATAATAGCTCATTGCATGAACCAATGTTGTAGATTTGGTCAACTCTTTGGAATACTATTAGATGTAAGTAGTAGAGAATTGATGAGACCTTTGAGTTTTGTCTATTCTCTAGAGGGGGGACATTGATGCCTTAGAGTTTTGATCTTTTGATTTTTTTTTTTTTAGTTTTATAGATTTTTAGAAGTAGTTATGTAGTAAATGTAGATTTTGATGTAGCTATACTTTCCCTTACCCTGTAGCGTAGTGTTTATATATACCCATCCCTACTACCCCATTCCGTATCAATCCCTCTAAGTTCCAGTAGTCTGTTTAGTCTCATTTTCAAAGGTGGAATTGTAGAAGAACACCCTAAGGCCTGGACCAGAAGATATCACATAGACATAACAACCTTCAAGCCCAGACCTTTGGAAAGCCTCCAAGGGCTGTACGTGCTGCGAGGAAGATGAAGACGAGGAAGATGGGGTCCCAAGACACCCGCAGACTCAATTCCCAGAAGGCAAGTCTGGGGGCAGAACGGGGCAGAACCGATGAGGTGGCCGAAGGGGATTGGGTGAAAATCATTATAAAATTGTAACGCTTGGGGTTTGGGCCACGCACATAGATTGTATTCCCGGATGCCTAGAGGCTCATTAAAACTTCTACCTCCTTATTTTATCTCCCACCTAATTTGGCCAGAGTTTTTCTTCTCCCTCGGCCTTTAAGGCAACACACCAAGAAAAGTCAATTTTTAAATAAAAAAGCTGTACAGGTAAATTGTACAGTTTTGTTATCTTCTGTGGTCATGTTTCCTCACTAGCCAAAATCACTCACTTTGAGAGGTTTGCCTCCAGGTCTTGTGTAAAAAGTATGTATAAAATGTACCTACAACCTGCCTTGCAGAAGCTGACTGACAGAAAGTTAGGAACTCAGACTGGAGACAGAGTGGTGCTATGCCAAATGCAACAGTATGCAACAGAAGATGACACAACAAAAAATGGCAGCCAGAACTGAACTTGAGAATATTCAACTGAGATACAGGAAAATGTCTTTTTGGGAAGTGTTTCAGCATCAGAATAGGGAAAGGAAAAGGGTTCTCTCTCTCCCGGTGTTTGCAAACCTTAACTCAGAATCTTTACGGACTATGAGGGTTACTAATACACAAGGGTTTTATGTCAATGCAAAGATTTTGCTAGGCTATCTAATAAAATATTGCAAACTTAAAAATGGTTTCTTTTGCCTCACAGTTAAGACATACTTGGGTAACTTGGAATGCCAAGTGAGGGAACACACTAATTCCTGATATCCCTGTTTAACTGATGATTACGTGTAAGACAAGAATACTCCAAAAGGTTACCTAAGCAGGGCAAAGGTGCACTTCGCTAGGGACTGGATTCAGATCGTCCTGCCCTGACACCCGTCACAGTGCGGGTGGGCGGCAAGTAACGAAACCTCCCGGATTTAGTAGACGGGACGCCTTTGTAGTAGCTGGTGTTGGTAGACTGGCAGTGCAAGGTGCTCGAGAAAGCTCTAGTGTTGGGAGGCGACGTAATAGCCGTGTCCTCAGAGACCGTTAGCGCGACGCGGTGCCGGAGCGGGGCGTGAGCGGGGCGGGCGCGGTGCGGCGGTAGAAGAGGCGCTGCTGCCGGGGCGGTTCCGGGGTAGGAGCGCTGCTGGAGTGGAGCTAGGGCGGGGCGGTGCCGGGTCTGCGTGGGAGCGGTTCGGGGGCGGTACCGTGGCAGCGGCGGCTCAGGGGCGCCTCAGGGGCGGTGCCGGCGGCGGCGGCGGAAGCGGGTCCCCGCGGGGGCGGGGCCGGCGTTGCCAGGCGGAAGCGCGGCGGCGGTTGATGTTTAAAGGCTCCGGGACGGCAAAAGGGCGGCGAGCGGCGGCAGCGCGGGCGGAGCGGCCCCAGCGGTCCTGGCTCCGGCGGCCTTCGGGAGGAGCGGGGAGATGGTCTCCAGAGCCGCCGATCGGCTCCTGATCGTCGTCTCTGTGCTGGAAGGTAACCGGGTGGGGGTGGGACGGCCCCGGCCTCTCGGAGGCTGTTCGTCGTCTCCGTCCCGAAGGGAATGTGAGGGAGGGATGCTCGCTGCCTCCGGAGCTGTTTGCTCTGGTGGCGTAAGTGGCGAAAGCTAAGCAACATTGAATAAACAGGCTATGTTTGTAAAGCTGTGGACAGACGTAGGTTAGAGCTAGGGCTGGCTATCCCCAACTCGAATTTGGAGGTATTTACCCAATATATTATTTAAAATGAATGAAGAAAGCAACCGTCTTGCCTTGATTTCTTTTTTTTTTTTTTTTAAACTTCATTTTTAAGTAGTATTCTTGTGTTTCTATTTCTTATTAGCAGTCTGCTGTAAGTTTTTATGTGGTGTTGACTTGAATGCTATTCGTTCTTCATCTTGTTTTTCTACAGATTTTACTTGCTGTGGTGCAATTAATGTGTGAGTCCGGAGGGTGGGTTTTTTTGGTTTGGGTTGTTTTCTGGTTGTGGTTTTTGTTCTGTGATTTGGGGTTTTTTTGGTGAAATGGTTTTTCTTTGTCAAGTAAATCCCGTTAACTCTCTGTCCACTTATGCAGTTTGCCAAAGGAGCTTATTTCTAAGTTCCTGTTCCCTGACATTCCCATAGTCCTCTCCCACACTGTGATATAACTAAATTTTAAGTGTTCGCTTCCCCCTTCATTTAAATCAGAATACAAGAAGATGCTGAACCCAGGACAAATCATACACAGTTTTAGGCTCTCTCCTAATCTGTTAGTGGCTTTTTTTTTCCTACCAAGTGGCTGGTAAAACACCTTTTACTACTTTTATAAGATCATGTTCTGCTACTTAGGTGTGGCACAGTCATAATATCTGCAGTTGAAGCAAAACATTCAATTGCTTTCTCTCACCTGCTTACTTACCTATTACCAATCACAGATTTCTCAAATCATACCAATTGCCTAGCTTCTTTCTCTCTGTTCTTTATTATTTAATGTCTTGTTTCTGGATGCTTCACAAATAGTGTTTCTTCTTTCATACTCCTGCATAGTGTGAAGACTTTTCCCTTTTAATGTAAAGAACAGCTTTAGAGTAAGTGCAGGGAAAGTTATACAGGGAAATTAATTTTATGTAATAGTTTTATGACATAAATCTGAGCTCTTTGAGTAAGTGGAAGGAAGGTGGTACAGGAAGTTAATTTATGTAATCGGTTTATGGTATAAATCTGGGCTCTTGCTTCTCAGATGGCACATGACTGGTACACTGTTTTACAGGCCGCTGTTTTCCAAAACGACCCAAGCACAATCTTATAGTTGAAGCGAAGTTTGATGGCGAACAGTTGGCTACTGATCCCATAGAGCATACTGATCAGCCGGAATTTGCTACAGAACTGGCTTGGGAACTTGATAGGAAAGCACTTCATCAGCACAGGTAATGTTAAAGGGTTAAGTCTAATTTGGAGATAAAATTTGATTTCCTTGTCTTTACAGGTACTGAAATACAATTTTTATGTTACCATCAACTAAATTGGTTTTTAGAAACTCTTTTACTCTAATATAGTGTAATGTTGCCGTAACAAAAAAAGGTACTGTATGGCAAGATAAGTAATGTTTAAAAATTCTAAAGGGAATGTTTTTACACTACTGAAAAAAAACTCAGAGGAGCTTAGAGCAAATTATTAATGCTGTAATTCAAGCATTGGATTCAAGCTTTCTTATGTATGCTGTGACACAAAATTAACTTACTTTACATAGGCTTTTCAGGCTTTATGTTGCTTTTTGAAAATGTCAGGGATAAGAGCTGAGAAATTGAGTGTTTACAAAACTGTCATTTGATTTTTAACTTAGTTTGTAATACTGCAACCTTATTTCCAAAGAAATTAAAAAGGCTATACTTTCTTTGTTTGACAAAAGAAAGACGTCTGCATGTACCATGTGCTAGGCACCTTGTCTGTGCCTGTATATAGTTAGATGCTTTACACAACGTTCTCCATAAGTCGTGTTTTTAAGATTCAAATTCCTTGTGAGACGCTGTGCTTATTTTTTGTATGTGGATGAGTTTGTATTTATTTGTCACTTTTGCTTTTTAATAGCACTGGAGACTCAGACTCCGGTTACATAGAAACCAATTTTTGTGTCATTGGCATGCTTGAAAGTTATGAATTATTTTTGGGAACTAATTGCAGAGATAACTTTTAGTATTTCAACTGAGTTGCTCTTTCAGGCTGCAACGTACACCTATCAAACTCCAGTGTTTTGCATTGGATCCTGTGTCTTCAGCTAAAGAGAATATAGGCTATATTGTACTTGATTTGAGAGCTGCACAGGAAAAGAAACAGGTATGTCATAAGGTATAAAGCTTTAAAAATTATGTTTTGACAACAGTACTGTTACTACAATTTGAATTAAGGCACAGGCTAAACTTTTGAGTCTTGTTTTGGAGTATGACTCTACCTGATCATGTATGGTGATCATTTATGGGGGGTTTGGTGCTTTTTCTCTTCTTTAGAGGAGTCTCTTTCTTGACTCTGACAACATACACAAATGAAAGTATTGCTGTACTAGTCTTGCTTACTTTTGAATTTGATCACTTGCAACCAGTAGTTCTACTCATCGCTCTCTACAGCTCCCTGAAAGGAGGTTGTAGCCGGGTGGGAGTCGGTTTCTTCTCCCAGGCAACCAGCAGTAGGACAAGAGGGCATGGTCTTAAGCTCTGCCATAGGAGGTTTAGGTTAGATATTAGGAAGAAATTGGTTACAAAGAGGGTAATCAGACATTGGAATGGGCTGCCCAGGGAGGTGGTGGATTCTCTGTCCCTGGAGGTTTCTAAGATGAGACTGGATGTGGCACTTGCTACCATGGTCCAGTAGCTGGGGTGGTAGTGGATCAAGGGTTGGACTTGATGATTTTGGAAGTCTTTTCCAACCCAGTTGAGTCTATGATTCTATGGTAATAGTGCACTCAAAATAGGCCAAATTTTTAGAAATAAAACCCGAGATATATTTCTGTAGATGAAGTAGAAGTGCTAGAGCAAGACTGAGTTTTCTGTAATAATTGTATGTTATCTTTCATGGGTTTTAAAGTGCTTTTGGTTTTTATTTTTGTTTTTAATTATGTAGGCACCCAAATGGTATCCTTTGCTTAGTAACAAGTACCCGAAATTTAAACCTGAAATACAAATAGGTGTTGTGTTGGAGACTGATTCAAAAGCACTGGTTGATGATTTTAAAGCCAAGGAGGCACCCCCTAGGGAAGGAAAGGGTAAGTAACACAATATCATTCACTCTGAATTTAAAATATTCCTGTGCCAGATGAACATTTCACTTGTTGGAAATGTGTTGAGTCTCAAATTTATTTTCACAGCAGTTCAGTGCAAATCCTTTGCAACTGATTAATGTACCTGGTAATAATAAATTTTTCAAGGGTGCTTTACTGTGGTAGTTGTGTGACAAGTTGCAAACGAACTGACTTTAAAATGGAAATCACTTAACTCCCATGGGCATTTCACTTGTATTTCTGGGCTTTAGAAAGTTCTGTAATGCAAGAAATAAGAAAGGACCTTCTTTACAGAATGTAAAGTGTCAGTAGTTTGGGTTTGGAATTGTAAAATAGTAAAATGTTTCATTTGTTGGGTAGGCTTCTATTTTTTTTTTCTTCTAATCTTTCAGTACTTAGATCATGACTGTTGTTAAGGATTTTTTCCAGTAATGTCTGCTTACTGTTGGGACTTACTATGATTCTGAATTCCCTTGTTTGTTTCTCTCGAAATGTGAAATGTGTCAAAAACCTATTGTGTCAAAAATGTGTCAAAAATCTATTGAAACTCAAATGTTAACAATAGCAGATAGCTTTGTGCTGTGCCTTCAGTCACGTTTTCATCTGTTTTTCTCTTTTAAATGCCGGTTAACCGTTATTAAAAAACAAGGGCAAAGTCTTAGAAACTACTTAAAAAACCTCCAATAAAACCCCCAAACCCATAATTATATCCTCTCCTCCCTGATCTCCTACACAAAAGCCTATCTACTTAATTTCTGAACAATGAGCCTCTGGTACAACTAGTGGATTTTCTCCTACTTATTTTATGATACTTTGTGTTCTTGCCCTGAGAGTAACTTTTCCCTAATTCTGAGTTCATTATCTGCTTATGATCTGTGGCTGTGATTTTGTAAAAACAAAATGGTCAGTGGCAGTAAGTCTTTTACAAGGTTTCTGGCCCAGACTTCACCGATTTGGCTGCATTTCAAGATGGGTTAAGACAGTATTTAAGTTTCAGTGTAATTACACAGCCTTCAGGTTCACAGTGCAACCCTGTAAAGTTTGTAAAGAAGGCAGAGAACCATTGTAAATGATTCATTAGTCTGCACTTCACTTGAAATGTTTGAACCTGCAAGCTCTCTTACCCCTCATAACATTGGCAGAAAATACAAGAAAACCCTTCTGCCTTCACCCAGCACTGTTTTCTACTTCATGTTTTCTGTGAAATAATTGCTAGAAACAAGTTTGTCAACTTTTTATTTTCTTCTGTCACCTCAAAATTAGTCAATACCATGTTTAGGTGATTGGGGAAAACAAATGTGTGGGTTTTCACAGGTGTAAAGTTAATGTTTGAGACACTGGGTATGACAAAGCTTACACAATTTGAGTCTGGTCAGACAGTTTTTCTTTTAGGATTCATATGCCTTTTTTTTTTTTTTTTTAACTGATGTAAGTTGTCTAAAGTTTCCAGGGTTTGAAATGGAGCCTTTTGGTTCACAAAATGCTATATAATTATTTCTATTTGGCGTAACCCCCAGTAAAGGGGCTTTGAAATGTGTTGAACTACTGGCACTATAGAGCAGAAACTAGTAAACCAGAATACAGTGTTTTATGCACTGAAGACTTCAGATGAAAAATCTTTAAATGAAACATTCCAAAAGTCTGTAGAATGTCGCATCATACTTGTTTCAACAGGTTGTCATATACAATACTGTCTTGCATTTCCTTTAATGAGCAAAATAAAGAAACAGTATAATAGACTCTAGCCTGGCAAAGTAATCTTCCAGTCACTGTAATGTCACTCACTGTAACACTAAACAAAAACATGGACTAGAATTCTGTCTAGCATGGTATTCAAAATGGCATCTGTACCCACTGAATAGAAATTTATTTGAGAAATTTTTTTGTAGCTATACCTAAGTATACCTAGGGACTTTTTTTTGTGCTTTGCAATGCTTTGCTACCAGGCATCAAGATCTTTATTTGCAGTTTTTCCCTTTATTTCTTACCTTTATTTAAAGGTAAAATTAGAATCCGATTGCTGCGGCAATTAATAAAATCACTAGTTACTTACTTTTGTTTCTTCTTTCTTAGTAGTTACCCTTTTTCCTGGGCTAGACCCTAAAAGCATTGTACCAGTCTTGAATGAAGAAGAGGGCTATCATCAAATTGGACCAGCAGAATATTGCAGAGACTACTTTGTCTTGTCTGTAACCATTGCATTTGCCACACAGTTGGAACAGGTCTGTTTCCTTGCTCTGTGTAGTTTTTAAGAAGTACTGTCCTACCTTTGTATTTTCACCTTCCCATGTTTTATTTCTAGTTAGGGTTTTTTATTGTTTTCTAAGTTTCTTGCAATAAATAACCTTGTCCTATATTGAATTTATATACATTAGTTTTCATTTGAAAACTATGTATGTGAAATTACAGATGAATTATAATGTGTTTGGAATGCTAAAGTTGCATTTACTTTAAATCATGCACACTTCTATATTCCAATATAGTGTAAAATGTGTGGGCATGGATAATACCAGTCTTCAGTGTGGTCCCCAATTGCTGAAGTTCAGACAAGTAAATGTCAAATATGTAAGATAGATGAAACCGTAGAATTTATATGTTGCCCAAGGGAGGAACTTATTAGCTTAGATGAAGTGCTGTGCTAATAACTGTTTCAGCTTTAGACCACAGCTGCTGTATTTATGCTGTATGGTGCCACACTGATGCATCTTGTCTGATATACTGAAGTTACCACGAAAATCATGACTCCAAGCCAGCATGGTTTTACTTGATCTGGAACTCATAGTGTATAATAAACTCTCCTCGGTCTTGTTGTCTTTCTTTTTTTTCAGGGAAAATAATTTTCCTTATCAGAAATATAGGACCTTAAGAAGTAAATTTATTGTGGACACTCTGGGGTGGCTTGTGCCTTTTTAGGCATTGCATTTGGCTACAGGATGAAGTAGCTGTTTGTCTGTTTTAGTCTCTTATTCAATTACATAAGTTATTATATAACTTCTTATCTAATCTACATTGTTTGTTTACCATATCAATATTTTATGAAGACACTGTTTATTTCTAAGTATTTGTGCAGTGCTTGATATTACTGAATATATGATATCAGTTACAGCCCTTGGTGCTGGCAAATCTTAAAGGTCATTCAAAATTGGTCATTGTTGCAAGTTATTGTTATGCTTGTAAATTTAAGTTTGCTCTTAATTTTTATATAATCAAACTGAAGTTAAAGAAAATCTTATTTGTTTAGTCAAGCTAGGATTCAGGTCAGCTGCTTGGTAGTTTGAGATCACTTTAAGCTGTCTACAGAAGAAGTACTGTAACTCTACATCACTGAAAGAGATGCATTATTCTCTTCTGAATCTCTTTCAGTTAGTTCCTAGTACTATGAAGCTTCCTGATCGACAACCTGAGTTTTTTTTCTACTACTCATTACTGGGAAATGATGTCACAAATGAAACTTTCACTGATTTAATTAATCCAAACTTTGAGCCAGAAAGAGCTTCAGTTCGAATACGTAGTACTGTTGATGCCCTTCAAGTTTATCTTTGTACACAGTCAAAATTGCAGGTAAGCTGTTGCCATCTTGAATGCGAATAAAAATAAATAATGAAAGTAAAAGAAATAGAATATGTCCCAGGCTGAATCTGGGAAGCATTTCTCTTTCCAGAACTAAGATTATATTGCAGTAGTTTGGCCCAAATATAAGTTGATTCTCTTGCTGATATGAGGGAACCCTGGCAGCAAGTTTCCCATCTCAGATGGAGTACAGACTTTATAATATAGTTACCACAGTAGGCTGGTTTACATGTCATGATAAAAGGTTTTGCTAGAACGTGATATACCAAAAGAGCTAATGTGGCATTCCCAAGAGCTCTGGGACCTTCACTGCAATGAGACCATCTGCAACCCTGAGTCCCTCTTTGTGCTGCCTCTGCTAATCCCATGCCAGCTGCTCAGGTCGTTCTTGCCTAAGTTGTAAAATCACTGTCCTCAGCACTCTCTGTGGGTAAGAAGGGAGGTCTGGCTTTTTTCCCTACTCCTTAGCCAAATGCCATTTTTGAATACACTACAGACATATTTGGGCTGTTACGGGATATTGCTTATCTTTAGCCTTGCCTTTAAATGGGGGACATAGTTTAGTGGTGGAGTTGGCAGAGTTAGGTTGACAGTTGGACTCACTGACCTGAAGGGTCTCTTCCAACCTAAATGATTCTATGATTCTAAATATTAGGTAGTATTTAGAGTCTTTATAGCAATCCGTGGCTCACACTTAACTAATTACAAGAGACTGGTTGAATAAGGGTAGTATAGGGTTTCTATTAGTGTAGCTGGTAAATAAAACAATGTTAGTTGTACAAAGTCTTGGATCTGGACCCTTTTAAATTATTGTCCTTAAAGTTTGTGGAGGCCATTCTAGTTCTGTTATCCAGCATAGTTTAAGAATTTTTTTGTTTAAATCTTATATTGTTTCAGATTTTTTTTTCTCTCACCTTTAAATATTTTTCAGTTTTTGGAGAAACCGATGCACTGATGTGTTTGGAATTTAATCTTAGTCTTGAAACAAAATATTTAACATAGCGTATATTATACATATATACATATACAGAGAATTATACAGGTCTCCGTCCTGTTTAAAGAATGACTTTTTGAACAAGAATTGTCATGAGGTCAGATCCACATTTTGATTTACAGTTTTCTTTCTCTGACTTCTCATTCAGCTTCTTAAAATTACACACATAGGTGTGTATAGAAAAACACACACATAGGTGTGTATATTGGCAGCTGACACTCTGGCATGGAAGTTCTCCTTAAGTGTGATAAATATTAAGGATCAGAATACAGTGTTCTGATCTGCTAAATCAAAACTGAAGTGACCCTTATTTGGGAAAGAGCAAGTTGGCATGTAAGTTCCAAAGAGTAACTTTGAGCAAAATAGACTATCCTACAGTGTGTTGGTTTTGTGTTTGTTTTTTTGGTTTTTTTT
>VXAY01000441.1:0-17751 GCA_013399855.1 Oxyruncus cristatus | reverse complement strand
TGTTTTTTTTTGTTTTTTTTGTTTTTTTTTTTTTTTTTTTTTTTTGTTTTGTTTTTTTTAAGATCCATCTCTTACTTAGATATATAAATATTAAGCTGTCTAAGGAAGAAACAGTTGAGTCAAGTTTTCAACAAAGAGTAATGGTGCTGACCAGGAATTAAGAACAGCTACTTAATTCCAAAAATCCTTGCTGCTTAAGTGGTGGCTAAATATATATACAAAAGCTGAACTTTCAAATAACTTTCTTCTGTACCTTTCAGTCATTCATTTTATATGCCTATATGTTAAGGGCAAGAACCTGTGCTGTGTTTAGAAGTCACAGACTATTGAGTTTATCCTATGAAAGAAATTATATGATGGGTCCTCAGAAGGGAAGTGCAGTGATCTGCTACTGCCCTAGCAGTGGACAAATACTGACATTTCATAGCTGTTCACGTTCTCAGCATACAGAGACTAGGCTAGGGATGATAATTTGTTGTATTTATGCTACCTTTAGTGGAGGGTGCACAGAGTTCAAGTGAAAATTGTGCATATGAGATACTTTCTAGCACCTCTGCGTGTGTACAGATCCATCTTTGCTGTGGGGACCACTCTCTTGGAAGCACTGAAATACCCTTGTCTGGGCTACTGAAGAAAGGAAATATGGAGATTGATCAACACCCTGTGGCAATAGAAGGATCATTTGTCCTTGTTCCACCAAACAGAGCTAAACAGAAGCTACCACAGTTGCCTTTGGATCTGGCTCCTACTCTTGGGGTATCTGTAGTTCTTCAAAGGGAGAACATGTCTGCCCAGGTATAGCTTACCCATTTTTTTCTGGTTTAGACACTGTTGCACAGTTTCATGTTAAAAAATAATGGGTATTTCTAAGGTGTATTTGACAGTTGATTATGTAAAAGAAAATCTGAAAAAATAATTGCTTTGTGCAAATAATCCTTTCATTGCCTTATTTTTCTATATCTGAAAAATAGTCTCAAAATATGGAAGTGTTGTTGACAGAATTTTTCAGTGCAAGCCATGATCAGTAAGAAAACTATATCACTTAATTTAGCCTTTGATTCCCTTAAATCCTCCAACTGAATGTAAACAGCCACAGGAGAAAGCTCTTTCACCTGTTAGTGGAAAAACAGAGAGCCTGCAGCAGAGGTCCCAGAAGGTCCCTTCTCAAGCTGATCAGTGTTCTTCAAAAGAAGATGTGGCAACAGAAAGTGAAGTGGAAAGTCTTAAGTTTGAAAAAGCCTCAAAACCAAGGAAAATGGGTATGTGGTATATAATTTTTTTACCCAGTTGTAGTCTTGGATCAGGCACTATTCATTTGCAGAACATTTTTGAAGTTGTACTCACTTGCGGTAATAAATTTCAGGCAAGTAAGAATTATTTGCATAAAACAAATAGCAGGAGGGGGATAAGGGGATAAATGTTGTGATTTGAACATAACGGTTGTTGAGAACACTTGAAAGAGCCAGATTAGGGATTTGGTAGTGTATGGATTGCAAGTGATATGAATTGTCACCAGCTTGAAAAACCGTAACAGAAGTGTTTGAAATTTCCTGAATTTGTGAATGAGAAGGCTCAGTGAAATGCCTATGAAGAAACAGACTTTCTCAATGAGATGAAATGGTCTCATGTTCACATTTATTAAATACAAAGGCAGCAGTAATGTGGGATTTTTAAAATTTCCGAGGAATTTACTGTGTGAATAATAATTTGTGAAGACAAATGTTCATATTTTACAGATTCCTGGACAAAACCAAGCAGCTTTTTTTTGTTGTTGTTTGGTTGGTTTTGGGGTTTTTTTTATATTATCCTTTTGTTTGGACTTGGTAGCCCAAATAGCCTTCTAAGACTTGTTTCTTGTTTGAGAACTGGGTCAGGGAGGAGTGGAAGAAGAACAGAGATGAGAGAAGAAGAAATACTATAGTAGTCGAATAGAGCTCAAAAGAATGTTATTTTGCTAAATGTTACTGAACACGAGTCTTGTTCAGAGATGATTTATGAATAAAGAAGAATGACTATTTTTCTAATGATACTTGTATTGCTGGTCTTTTGCGGTTGGTGCTAAAGACACCCGGTTCTGTAGAGGAAAATCTGTGTCCAGAATGGGCTCTCAGGATTTGTGTGATAATTCAGCCAAGTTTTCTTTTAATCCTAACTGATCTTATCTAAGCAAGGATCAAGCCCTTTTTATATGGAATGTAGCAAGAAAGTATTGTGAACCCAGTGTCTGGTTTGAATCTCTGTTTAAGAAATCCAGGATTGTGCTTTTTTATTAATAGTAATAGTAATTTTATAACTGTTTTGTTAAAATGTAAAACTTGTCATTTCATATTTGTCTTTCAGGGCTGGTGTCTGGCTGCTGCCAAGAGGTTAACAAGCAGTACGTTGAAGAGCTTCCAGCTTTCAAATCGCAGAGCAGAGCAAAGTCACCTCTGTTAGATCTGCAAAATCCCAGTAATGCAAAATTTACCCAATTTAGTCCACTAAATAACATTTGAATATAATAGCAACTTAAATTAATTTTAACAGTAGGCTGTATGGCCTTCATCTTTTCATATCTGTGATGACCTTAAAATTCCACTCAGCCACTTCTTTGCACCAAGCAATCTACTGACTCTTTTACCTAATCACTTAAAATTATTTTATTCCTATGTTATGTTAGCTAACTAGTGCTGAAGTATTATGGAATTTTTCTTTTCTAGATTGTTACTGTTAATGCACATAAAACACCTAGAAACAAGGAAGAAAAATAGTAAATTATGTATTTCTTTGAAAATGACAAAAATGGAAACATCTTAAACAATTATGAAGAAAGGGTATTAGGACAAGTAGCACTTGCAAAAGGCAGTTGAGTTCTTATCTGACAGTTTCTTTCTCTCTTTGCTTTTTATAGGGACTCAGTAGCTCCAATAACCTTCTAAGACTTAAACAAAATGTCTTAAACATTTTTGGAGGATACCTTTTGGTAACCCTGTCTGTTGGACTTGGAGTTTGTTTTCTTCTTTGAAAGCAGTATCGAGTCCCAGTTTAAGGGCGTGAGAAGCCTGGGTGCAATTGGACAGGCATTCCATGTAGCTTCTACTTCCTAAATTGTAAAATAGATGCCGCATAAGGGAGTTCTGTGACATAAGCAGATGTACCTTGCAGACCTAGCCTAGAGCATTTTAGTTTGCTTCAACAGCTTAACCTCAGCTTGGAACCAATAGTTGATGCTGTCTTAGATGAGCACTGTAATTGACCTGGTGCTCTGTCTTTTTAAGTCTCAAAATAAAGAGGTTAGTTAATTCAAAGCAACCTAAGTTCTTACAAATCATTTTTTTTCTTCTGCATGCCCTCAAGTTGGCTAGGAACAATTGATGTAAACTGTTGACGTTTGAGAGCATCCTTCAGAAGAATTTGGTGTCTTGGATCATAGTCTAAGTTTTTTTTCTATGCATTAAACTAACGTAGCTTTGAAAATAATTGAAGTAAGGAAAAATACTATGGTCTTTTAGGTAGATTTAAAGTATATTGGGTTTTTGGTATTTTTGCAAGCAGTGAGTTGCAAAAAGAGTGGCTATTTTTCACAGTATTCATTTATATTACAAAGAATCGAAATCTCTTAGGGAAGCAATCTATCTTCTTCCATTCAAAATGTGACTCTAAGCTTTGATATATTTTGTTATTTTGGGCAGAACAAATTATAAAAAATGCATGTGAATTCTCTTTTGTGTTTTCAGCTGATAATGGTCCAGTAGCGGCATCTCAGCCCAACCCTGTGGCTGTGTCCAGTTCTTCTGAGCCTGTGTCTGCACAGAAAATTGTTATTCCAGCATCCTCTCACCATTTTTGCTTTTCAATAGACTTAAGAAGTATACGTGGTCTGGAAGTTGGTTTTCCAATAAATTGCATTTTAAGGTACAACTTATTCTTGGTAACAAAAGTATCTTTCTTTTCAATACAAGACCTTTATAATCTGAGTGATTCTGGTGGTATACTTCTTGATGCCTTTTATGTAGCTGATTCGCTGTAACAAAATACTTGAGAATGTTCGTCTGGCTCATCACTAAACTAAGCATTAAATATGGTGTGGAACTTCACCTTTCACTGTAACTTGTATTAAATCTCACTTGAATGCCTGAGCTCTGAAGATAAGGAACATCGTTCAGTCTTTAAAGGAAAAGGAGAATTACTTGTCTTGCTGCTTTCTGGCTACATTGCCAGCTGATCAAAGAAGTGATTTGTAGTGTTTTAGTAAGAGACAGATCACTGGTTTATGTGTGACAGTGAATCTAAAGGAAGCACATTCTAGTTTTAGTGTGAACAAGTAAATGCATTATCATTCTGAGAGGCTCATAGATACAGGATGATTTTGATGGTTTAAAAAAATAAAATTTTATACTCATGGGATATTAGATGCTGATGGTGTATTTGAATTCACTGGTTAATAAGTTTTCACCATTTGCCTTCTAGTTTCCAATAGGATCCTTGTGTTACACATGACTTTTAAATGGTGATTCAGTGTGAGAACACTGAATATTTCTGGCTAGGGAGGTGCCTCTGCATTTGCTTTACCTGTTTTCTAACAGTTTAGCTGATCACTAAGTGTAGTTGTACTGTTGATTCTTGCAGTTAATTTTGTTTTAACTACAGTGAAAGGTGGGGTTGGGGTGTTGACGTGGAATATTTTAAAATACAGCTGATATAGAGTGCATCTTTTGTGCCTTTCTGTAGGCTACATTATTAAATAGTGTGCGGAAAGCAGCAGTCATACAATGGACATAATTTTGTCACTTAAAGGCTTTTTCACACAACATTCCAAAAATTTAATTGGTTTCAGAGCAGTAGGTTTTGCTGTTTCATGCACTTGAATTTTTATGGTCAGTGATGCATATGGCAAGAAACTGAAGAGGAGAAACATTCAAAACCATAAATGTTAAGAAATTCCAGGGTAAAAAAAATTACATATTCACTGTAGATTGGAAGTGTGATTTTATTCTGGTCTAAACAAGCTCTTTATACAGTTCTGCACAAAAGTTGAAATAAGCAATTTTATATTTAGTGGCATCATTTGATGCAGCATTTATTTTGTTAGTAACTTCACTGACAGCTGGCATCAATTTGCACAAAGTGGAGTTTAAGAAGTTTGTG
The DNA here is from genome assembly GCA_013399855.1 of Oxyruncus cristatus. NCBI lineage: Eukaryota > Metazoa > Chordata > Aves > Passeriformes > Cotingidae > Oxyruncus > Oxyruncus cristatus. Next base: position 12,624 of record VXAY01000441.1, on the reverse strand, counting down.
GCGTCCCTTTTGTTATAGTTTATACACTGAATTGTCCTGGTAGAGTGGTTTCAGGCCACACTTCAAGTTGCATTGGTAAAATGATTTGATTTTCCTATTAGTCAGTTAAACTGTGGGAATTAAAAGTTAATGAAATTTTTAAATGGTTCTGACATTGTGTATATGTATACTTAGTTTTTGCACGATAAACCAGTCTTCACTGTAAATGTAGTTGTAAATGTTCTCAAACAATAATCTACATGTGAATATGATTTTTCTTTCTTCTAGTTCTCTACTCTCCTTTTTATAATAATTGCAGAATTTTGATAAAATATAAATTCATCTGGTTGGAAACGTACAAATTATTAAAGCTTTTTTGTCAAAATGACACTGAATATAAAGAAGCTGGATCAGTCCTGAAGTAAATGAAAACACAAATACTTGAGAACTAAGTTCTGTTGTTATATGTACTAGTACAAATTTTCCGAACTTTAGTACAAGTCTTGCTTCAGTAGATGATGTCTAAACTGGTTTTCTTGTTGCAAAAGATATAATAAAAATGTATCTTTTTATATAATTATTATTTTATTTTTTTGGTTATTGTTTTTATTAGGTACTCATATCCATTTTTTGGCAGTGCGGCACCTATTATGACAAGCCCACCTGTAGAGATCAGAAAGAACATGGAAGTCTTTCTTCCAAAGTCATACTGTGCATTTGACTTTGCAACTATACCTCATCAGCTTCAAGATACATTCTTCAGGTAGTAACTTTCAATTTTTGTATCGTAAGTACACTCTTCTAGTTTTTGTTGTAAATGCAGTTGCAAGTTCAAGTATTTTACTTAAGATCAGCAGTTTAAGAATTTAGTAATTTTAGTAATTTAGAATTTCACCAAATGATTAAGATACGAAAAAAAATCATCAAAGTAGCGGTATTTTGAAAGGAGAGAGGAGGGAGATGTATTTTGAGTGACAGTGGCTAAAATTTATTATAAGTATTTATAAGTGAAGATGATCCGAGTTCTGCTAATGTTATTCAGTGAATTGCTTTCAGTGTAACATTGTTATTCCTTAGTAATTGGAGAAAGGAATGATAATCTGACCAAACCAAGTGATGGAGAAGATACAAAAATCAGTCAGTCTCATTCCTCTAAGTGAAATGCAGTAAACTCATCTCATTGTTTGACAATTGTATCACTGATTTGGGAAGTTACTTTTAGAATATGAGGTTCTTTGCCCAAATGAATAAGAATGCTTCCTCTTTTGTTTTGATGCCTGACACCGAGATTGCTTCTTTGTTTCAGATTGCCTCTGCTGGTTGAATTGTGGCACAAGGATAAAACAACCAGAGATTTACTTCTAGGAGTGGCAAGACTTCAGCTTTCAAATGTATTGGCTTCAGAAAAAACTCGCTTCTTGGGTGGGAATGGTGAACAATGCTGGCGTCAGACTTGTAATGAAACAGTCAGTGTCACAGCAGCACACGGGTAAAACTATTTAAAAAGATATTTAACTCTGTAGCAAGTTTTGAAGAACAGTTTGTGTAGTATTTCCTTGAAAAAGGGCAAGCTCTTCCTGGTTAGCTTTTTGATTAGGCAAACAAGGCTGCGGAGTACTGCAATATGGAGGGGGGTGAAAGGCATCCAGGAGATTGAAAGTTGAATTGCCACAGTCATATTGTGCAATACCTACACCACTACCAAAGTCATTTTTATAAACCCTTATATATTCAAGATCCTGGGTAAAATTCACAGACCTATTAAAGAAATAAGTAATTGGAAGAAATGTTACTGAGGTAATTCTGAGTAAGTTAATTACAGAAAGTGCTGATGTTCCAGAAAACAATTAATGTTCTTTGTCTGTAGTATGCTTTAAATACAGCTGACTTCAGTGAAGTTAGGAGGACAGATACATCCGTAGAATGGAGAGGTTTCCTGTGTCAGGATTATTCCTTGTGATAGTAACAGTGGTTTGGGCTTGTGTGCATCAGAAGGAGCAGTATTATTTAATGTTCTGTCTGAAGATACTGAACTTCTGTATGAAGTTCATTTACGTAGAGCAATGATGGGGTCTTTATGTATATGAAGAATCCCTGTTCTTGGTAAGGATGAGTTGTGATCACAATCAGTGTCTAGACTCTCATCATTTTCTGTGTGATGCTGGAACTTGATTATACCCTTAGAAATAAATTTAATTGTTATTAACACCGGAGTCAGTTTTAAGCCTCTAATGCAACAGCTAAATAAAGCATGCTGTATTTGACTCACAGGAAATATCAGGTTACTTATTGATATCACCCCTCCTCCCACACTGATAGAAAATTGACCTCTGGCTTTGTTTTAAACTTTTTGTTTGAAAGCCAGCATGGTCTGACTCTGTGGAGACTTTCTTTAAGATTTCACTGTACATTAAGGTTCATACTTTCACTAACAGTTTGTTAAAATGAAAACTGGTTTTGCACAAAACGTAACAACCACTAGATGGCATTCTCAAAATGTAATCGGGTCTATATTTTGCTGTTCCAATCCCTTCTTATCCTTGCTCATGTTGGTTTAACCTTCTCTTTACACTAGTATGTTAAACAGACTTACTCAGATTTCTGAGGTCCATTAGCATGAATTTGTTTTCCTTTTTAGTCAATGAGTGATAGAAAGTTGTAAGAATTCAATGCCGTAATTAATTTTAACATTATGTGAAGTACTAGTGTTTCGTTTTTTTCCCAAATAAGTTTATTGAAATAGCTGCTATCTAAGCATTTTTTCACTGTACAAGAGCAGGTAGGTATTTAACATATAAATGGATTTAAAGTTGCCAGTTCTTGGTGCTGAAGCTTCCAGAAATATATTTTTTTAGTAATCCGAGGATGGTTTACCACATTATGATGTGCGAAGGAACTTGTATTGTGGATAACTGGAAAGTTAATGTTAACACCTAAAAAAGCAAGACTAACGATTTTGAACAAGTATCTTAAAATGAAGCCAGCAGCAATACCTGACAGTTATATCATTAGAAAGATCTAAGATTGTAGGCACAATTTTGGGTCATTTCCTTGGTGCAGGGATATGTTGATTGTAGTAATCTGTTAGTTAAATAGATTCCCAATGACAAATTATCTGTTTAGGTCAGAAAGCTTATTGCATAAAAGTAATCCCTAACTTAACAATATACATAGGAGAGCCTGTTTGGGCTCTCACGTAGGCAACTGTTCAGAGATTTTGAGCTTGCATGGAATTTTTAGGACTTCAGCTTTGCTGGTTTGTATGTTGGTTTACAATTCACTTTTTGTATTTTTAGACATTTTTCATTAAAATAACATTCTAATGCTATTTATAGGTCAGGCAACAAAATTGCAGAGCTTTCATATGCCACCACTTTGGAAGACTACGGGCTTGTGAAGGTGCAAGAAGTTATGGTGTCAGATTCTTCTCAAGTAAATTTTACTTAAATCTTATCTTTTTGCCTTGAACATTTTTTTTGGAAAGTTGAGTTTCTAGTGAAAAATCTACTCTTATTTTATCAGGGTGTAGGTGCTTGTCAACAACATCATATTCCTCACACCCAGCCTCATTGTGCTCCGGAGGACCCTCCAGAACCTCGAGAAACTCTAGAATACAAAGCAGCACTGGAGTTAGAAATGTGGAAGGAAATGCAAGAGGATCTTTTTGAAAATCAGGTTTTTACTCTTTATTACCTAAATACATGATTGCCTGAGAATTTTTAGCAGAATGGGTCAGGGGAACACCACCTGTATTTGTCTTTTCCACTGTTTCAAATAAGAACTAAATTCTACTCACATAAAATACTGAAACTTCAGAGGTACAGTAATCTATCCAGTAACTCCACACTCCTAAGGAAGAAGGTTAATTCTTTTAAGTACCTGAAGAAATTGCTAGATATTGAACTGCAGAATACCCCCTTCAAAATTTTCTATTACTTTTTATGAAGTACAGTAGATACTCACAATTCACGTTATGGTTGTTAAATATTAACACTGTGTCTCTTTAGTCTCACTCATAAATCCGTTGCTGTGTTTCTACTTTTGAACTTTCTCTAAGTATTCTTAATCACATGCATCTTTTTAAAAGACACTGAGGATCTGGTGTCTATTCATTAGGATGTTTTTCTCAAACTTGTGTTTACTTTGCATTTTTTACTATAGTGTAAGAAATAACTTTCACTATCAGAATCATGTGCTGAGTCATAAGTTACTGTACAATACTGTTCTACTTCAAGACTTAAATCTGCTAGTCCTCTAAAGTTGCACTTCCAACAATTTTGATGTGGTTTTCTGGTTTGGGCGTTTTGTTTCTCTCTTTTGCCTTTAAAAGCTTAAAAAGAAGGAGATGGTCCATATGCAAGTGCTTGCAGAAGAATGGAAGAAAAGAGATAGAGAGAGAGAGGCATTAGTGAAGAAAAAGGTAAGGAAACTTGTCCTTACATGTGATGAAAAGTCTTGCTATAAATCTGTCATCGCTATAAATTCAACAAGGTGAATGTATAACAAAGGGTCTGTGATTAGCCGTTGCACCAACTGATACGCATGCATCTAGTCTGCAACAGTGTAAAAATATTAAAAGTAGCCCTTAACTATAGAATGCTTGTTAGAAATCCTTAGGTTAGCTTGCTTTACATGGGGGCTTTTTAACCTTAATTGGCTTTGACGTGCATGGTCAAGAAGCACTTCTACAGCCTGGCTGGGCGTGGCAATCTGTTAGCTTTTACTGACTTGAAAGAAGGACCCTCCACTGTAAATTTTTAATTAAGAGCTGGATATTTGTTTTATACATAAGCTTCCAAATAACAATTGTCATTGTTTTATACCTTTTTGTTTGTTTGTTTGACTAGGTAGCAGAATATAATGTTTTGGAAGAAAAACTTCAGAAAACCCTGAGAGATCTAGATAAGCGAGAACGACAGCTCTTTAGTGCTGAATCAGAGGTAAAAACTGCTCGGTTATATTAAGCAGTGCAATTTCATTAGCTATGTTTTTAAGATTTGAGTTTTCACTTAGAGACAATTCTGAGCTGAATTAGCCACATTCACACTGGTGAATAGAGAAGCAATAGTCATTTAGTCCACATTTTCTTACAACTGCACTTTTTTACTGAAATAGAAATTCAGTGAACTCTTAAATGGTTGCTAGAATTACAGAACTGTAAATTGTTTATTCTTGACAGAATTAGTGTCATGCAGACATTTATATAACACTAACATATCTGATTTTAAGTATAGTACTGTCAGGTGAATACTGTACACATGCAGTGTATCTCACTTCAAAAGACGATTACTAGATTAACTGTTGAAATAGAAGTTGACAAGGAGACCTGGGAGAAACTGTCCAGGTTTTGTTATCCAGTAGTTTCAGAGTTTTTTTGGTTTTTTTTTTTTTTTGTATAGTGACAGAGCCAAAGAGGATACAAGAGAAACCAGTAACTGCCATTGTTTCTAGATCTTACTGATTACCCCCAATGTGAGGAAGTGGGAACACTAGTCATATGAAAAGAGAAAATAAACTGCCTATTTTTGTACTTCAGAACAAACTCAAAATTATGTAGATAAACTGCTGTGGTAGTTTAGCAGTCCAACAAACTTTCTCTTTCCTCGTTGTGAGTCAGATTAATCTTTTTATCGTACTAATCCCTTCTGTCCCTGTAATAAATTTAAGAGAGCTTCCAACACAGGGACTGGCTGGTTCAGTACCCACACTCTGTACACCTCAAGATGCAATTTGTGCTGTAGTGTTCTGATTTTTAACATCTGTGCAAAAAAATCTGGTGCTTTGGTGTGGCCAAGTGCATTTCAGTGTGAGTAAAAGTAGTTACTTTGAATCTCTTATGTTTTTCTCTCAAAACTTTCTCAAAATTCAGTGAGATTCTGACCTGAGAGTTTAGAGATGGTAAAAATCAGTGGATTCCAAAAATGTCTAGACAAAATGATGAAGGGTTCATTTAGCAATTACATAGTTTGAGAAATGGCTATTGGAGAGGTTTTTATTCAGCTAGGAGTTTTCTCGGCCAGTAGCATCTTTCTAGAAAGTTCAAACATATCAAGGATTGTTTTCCTCTTCAGCTCTATGAAAAATTCTCTCAATTATGCTCAGTTTGAAGACTGCAGTCTTACTGACCTAAGACATCTTGGCTGTAGCTGTGATTTGCCTTCTCGACAAATTATATTTAGCTTTTCAGTTTGTGGTAGAAAAGTTGATGCAAAACTTGCCTATAGCAGTCCTGCAGAATCATGTAGAATGTACCGAAGAGACAGAGGTAGCTCTGTTTTTACGGTAGTCAAGCAAGAGTGTATTTGTAGCAGAAATATAGTAATTGGTAGACTGTTAGTTAAACTGAAATACAATAAAAAAGCAAACATATAGACAAATGGAATTTGTATTGTTTAATTTCTAAAATGGATAACGATTTTTCTGTCATGAGTATTAGTGACTGTTATAAGACTTCAAAAGTAAAGCTCTCACCCCTATGGGTTAATATAAATGTCTCTTTTTTTTGAAGCTTCAAAGAGTAAAGAAGGAGTTGCAAGCAGAGCATGAACGAAATCTGCAGGTGCTACAGGATTCTGTGCGTCGAGCCAGAGAGGAATGTGCACACCAGCTTGAGCTAGAAAGGTCAAAAATCAAACAACTGGAAGAAGACAAGCTTCGCTTACATCAGCAGGTGAGTACACTTGCATTTTCTGCCTCAGCCATTTAGCTATTAAAGTGAGCATTTTTATAAGTATCCGAAGTGGTTTGGAGGCAAGTGCATTCTGGCAACTTTATAATAAACACTGTATTTCTGTTGTTTGGTGAGCTATATACCGAGATCCATCAGTCTTGCTCAGTTGTAGGTACAGTTTGCAATGCAACGCTTATCATTATTTTCTAACAACTGAAAAGTAATTGCAAATAAAAGCACACATTACATGAAGAACTTGAACAGCAGTATGCATTTCAGTAATTTAATAAATTGTTACCAAGTAACATCCGTCAAAAACCTAGATAGTTTTACTGTGCAGTTTAATTTTGCCACAGCAAAAGAGTGTTTCTACTATCCTTACTGAGGTGGAGGGCAGAACTATCTTGTTATTGCAGTCTTGTATTCTAAGAGCAGTGCTTTCTAAACTGAGAAAATTTAGACTGTATTCTGTAAGCTGGTTTTTGCTCTGACAACAAGGCTAGTCTGGCTATCTTTCTTGATTGTTAAAGTATATTGTAAAAGTTAGTGCTTTTTTTTCAGCTGCCACATCATTAGACACTTAATTTGTTGTTAAGTAGACTGAATCTTAGTAGTGCCTAAGTGTTTTGCAGAGTACTTAGTTTATGTAGATTAATTACTTGCTTCGATGTTTTTCATGTCGGATTTTTGACAGTGATAATGCCATATTAGCTTTCACAGTTTGAAGAACTGTGTCAGACAAAGGAATATTTTTGTATTAGGAAGAGTTGTGCTAGATTCTTATGGGCTTTTTAGTTTCACGTTAAACATTGATAATAACTTCTTTTCTTGTCAGCATATGTTAATCATGGTATAGTGAACTTTTTAAAAATACAACTAGTACAAAAATGCTGCTAACCTAGAAGATTCTAATATAACTATTCTACTTGACAGTCATTAAACTGAGATGAGAAGTTTCGAACTGCAGACTGCAATCCTCTTCCAAGTGATAAGTGAATCACTTCTGCATTATATATGTGGTGTTGGCAGTTACCAGTCCAGATGAGGCAGCCAGTAGTTCTTCATGCTCAAGCAACCAAATGCCATCAGCTAGTATTCATTCAAATTCATTCTTTTGGCTCTCATTGACTTTTTCAACTTCTACAGGCTCTTTTTTAAAAAAAAATCACAATCACTTTATTTCTCCTGTTCGGAACAGACATGCAGTTATCAGACCAAAGATCATTTAGCTCAACATGATGCTGCCACAGTGGTTGGGTTTTGAGGGCAAGAAATTGGACAATGAGAATGCGATTTTGGTATATCCAGCAATTCCGTCAAGGGTTATATGTACTCTCAGCCAGAGTCAGCATTTCTCAATGAAAGTATTCTTCATGAACTCATCTGATTCTTTCTAAAAAGTATTTACTATTGCAACATCCTGTGGCAGTGAGTTCTAAAATTTAATTATGTGTTCACATTTTTGTTCCTTGTTAAGTTCATCTTAAGCTCATTACTTAATAATTGGGAAGAACCCTTTAGTGTCTGTGTGACATATTATTCCTGATTGTTTAGGTGGCTGTCATACTGTCTCTTTCAAACACAAGCCCCACTATGTTTTGTTCTGTTTTGTATGAAGGCCATTCTTTCTGGATGATGCTGGCTGTCTTTCTCTGTGCTGTTCCTGCTATGCTTCAATATGTGGTGGTTGTTACCACATATTCTGCATATGACAACCTTTTTCTTCTTTGTTGAGGGTGGGGTTTTGTTTACTTGCTTTGTAGTTTCAGTCTAGGATCCTTCTTTTTGTAATGTACAGGAAGTTCCTGTTGTTACCANGAAATGTCCTGGAATGAATTTTAATTGTTCTAAACAATGTATTTTAACTTATTCCTTACTTTTTAAAAAGATTTGTTTATATACTATTTTCACACTTAGACATTTAGAGAACTCTACAATTGAACTTGTTTGGAAGTAAGCCCCACTATGTGCAAGAGAAGATCCTTGAAGTATCTGCCTTGAAGTACATCGCTCTTACTTCCTGAATAAGAAATTCATGCTTTATTTGTATGATTTATGTGGTTTCCTAACAGTCCACAACCTGAGGTGTCATGGGAAATTCAATTTTTGAAAGTGTTTCCATAACCAAACAAGAAATTAAACATTTTTGTAGAAGTTCAAGGGAGACCTGGCATTTTTCATAGTAAAAGAAATTAGTTGCTGTCTTTGTCATCAGCATCATGTCCATATGTCTGCTTTAAAAAGAAATAGGTAAAAATGGAAAGGTGATAAACAGCAGTACCTTTTGTTCAAGTTGGCTGTTGCGGTTATACGTGAAAAAACCCTGCAGTGTTTTTGTGTGGCTCCCTACAAAGCATCTTTCCTTTATTATGGCCATTTTGTAACAATAATAAATGTAAAAAGCAAAATTTGGGAAGAAAAAGAGATGACTCAGTTAGGAGATCCAAAGAATTAAAATATTGATACAGTACTAGAAGAAGTTTTAGGCTTTGAAACAGAAATGAATTCTTTAAAGCATTTTCACTGAGTGTTCTAAACTGCTGGATACAATTCATGGAAATACTTACATTATCTACTTGGACATAAATGCAAGAACAGCATGTGGGATGATATTCTGTGAGGGAATACAACAGTTCTGTGAGTGCTTAAAATATTTATAGTTGAATAGTAATTAACAGAAGAACAACATAAGCTACACTTATAAAACATTACAAAAAATTCTTAGTATTTTTAATACGGTATAGTAAAAATACTGTTAAATATTTGACTTACTTACTTTCTTTGTGACAAGAAACTGTGTATTGGCATAGGTTTTTCAGATTACCTGTTGTAAGTTGAAAAGTAACACACCCTCTTCATAAAAAATCTTCTTGAAACTGTGGAAGTACTCTGTGAGGGCAGAGGTACCCAGGATTAAGTCATTAGTCACTGAAGTCTTTCTGCTTCAGCCTTTTTTCTAAATCATTTGGCTGTACAAAATATTAGTTGTTTCCTTTTGCAGACATTCCTAAAAAAGTTATGATGGTGAAACTGAGTGAGTAATAAAACTTCATATAGTCCTTCATATAGTAATAAATCCTTCATGTAGTAGATAACACTACCTTTTTTTTAAGATGTGCGTAAATCTTAGTAGTTTTGCTTTCTGTATTTCTTCTTCAAGTTTTAGAAATGTGAATAAAAATATGTATGTCTCAATCTTCTGTATATGAGGACAGACTTGTTTTTTTTTTTTCTTTCCAGTACTGAGTAAAGATTCTCTTTAAAATTCTTCCTATTAAAACATTGCTGTGTGCCACGGTCAAGAAATCATTAGTTATGAATGTGTAGCTTTCAGTGTCTGTTTTTTACCAGATAATTGACAGTAAGCTGTTTGTTCCAGGGACTAAGAAGTAACTTAAATTCTGTCATCCAATTATTTGTCTGTGAATAGAGTCTTCTGCTAACTTACATGTTGTTATCTTTAATGTAGCTTTATGAAGCAGAAAATAAGCATAAAATTTTGGAGAAGGAGTTCCAGCAATACAAAGAACAGCAAAGTAGCAAACCAGAAATCCAGCTACAATCAGAAATAAATCTTCTCGCTTTAGAAAAGGTATACTGGATTTTTCTAGTACTTAAAAACTGTCACAGTGGTCTACTCAGTGATAATGGGGATGTAGAAAAATACTGTGTGATAAACTGGTTAATTTGTCTGTTTTGTTTGACTTTTTCAGTTATTTCTTTAGACTTTAAATATTCAGGCACAAATAAGGCCAACAGTGGCTATTTATTTCTATAGAGGAAGCAGTAATGCTAGAGGCTAAGGCAGGGAAAAAAACCTATACATTTAAATAATGATTTATACTAGGGACTCTGAACATTCTATTTATAAAAGGATAAGGAAAAATGAACATTTTCTTCTGAGGATTAATTTAGACTGGTATTCCATTATGTGCATTTTTGTAACTAAGTGTTTCTGGAAAGAGATTGTATTACTTATCAGTGGAATGGAATCACCATAGTAAGTTGATTTCTTAAAAACCATACGTGCCTTCAGTAGAGGATACTTTGATTAAAACCACAGATATGGGCATTTATGCTCAGAATTACTGCGAGGTTTGTGTCAAATTGTTGATCGAATAAGCTGAGAAAAAATTAGGCCAGGCTTCTTGGCACAAATTGGACTGAGCTATATGGCCAGTCTGCATGTTGCTGTATCCTTGAATAACTTCTAACAATGCAAGCAAATGATTCAAAATATCTTTTGTCTCTACTGACAGTTACAGTTCAAACTCTTACCTTTTAAATGTTTTTAAATTTCCTTTTTGTTAGCTCAGTTAAAAAAATCTGTGCTTTAAGATCTTCACAGAAATGGAAATAATTTTTGTCAGATTACAGGAAAATATCACTTCCTCAGATGTTAATTAAAAATCCTTCATTTTTTTCAGATTATGTTCTATGTACTTTATAACCTTTTTCATTTGCCTTTTAATACTTTTTTTTTTTGCATATAGAATAGAGTGCAATGAATTGTTTTGTGTGTAGTGCTTTTTAAAGATTTCGGTAAGATCAAAGGTCCACACAAGATATGTAGATTTTAAGGAATGGTTTGTAACAGATGCATATTTCAGAGAAAAAATGTAGGACATATCTCACATCAACAGGAAAGAAAAAGATCCACACACCTTTTAAGGGTGAGATTTATCCAGCAACATTTCTTTTAAATTAGTGTTTATAATCTTACATAGAATAAAAAAGGGTTGAGGGGATGGCTAATTTGAGAATATTAAATTTAAAGGTTACATCAGCAGATTTAGTGCTAAAAAGTAATCTTTCTTTTTTTGTATAGACAGCCATCCAATAAAAATAAGGTTATATTTTAAACAAGAAAATGTTCACGTGCCATAATATTTATGTTATATTTTATAACAGCTTTAGATGATGTTGTATATTACACTACATAAACACTTTTCTTAAACCAGACCCTTTGTATATATACATCTTTCAGTGATTGTTACTGCTGTTATTGCTTCAGCTGATATGATTTTAATTGCTTTCAGGTTGAACTTGAAAGAAAGTTAGAGTCAGCTACCAAGTCAAAGCTCCACTACAAACAGCAATGGACAAGGGCTTTGAAAGAACTTGCAAGGTTAAAACAGGTATGCAGGTTTTCTTTGGTCATATGAGACAACCAAGTTAATGTGATGTTGGAAGCTACTAGGATTACTGTTAACTGCTGGCAGTTTTCGTTTTATTAGTGTTTGCCTTTACAAAGTAAAACTCTAAGCTATGCTGTTAACAAAAATGAGAACAGCAAAACTGGTTTATATTTGACATTGAAGTCAGGACAGACCAAGGCTCACACCTGCAAAGAAGGTTGGCGTAATTAAAAGCAGGTGTGTAAAAAAAAAATTAATTCCAAATAATGCTGAATCAGCAGTTCCAGAGAAAATATTTTGCTACTATCACAACCGACTTGGTCAGTTACAGTCCTAACTGTATAATGAAGGAAGGGTAAAGATGAGAGAGATCTTCACTTTTAGAAACAAGGATTTAAGGTTTGAATATGGTAAAATGAAGTAAACTTAGAGGAAATTTAAATTGGAAGTAAAATTTTCTTCTGTATTTGGAATTCCTAATCTCATACTAACACAGCATATTATTTTTCCTGCTCTTAACGGAGTTCTTGTGTGTCGTGTGTGTCTATATAATCACATATATGGCTTGAAGTCACTTCATTCAAACTTGCTGTAGTAGCAGCTTCATCCTTGCTGAATCCATATTGTATCTCCATGTTGTTTTTTGTCATCAACTGTCTTTCTTGAATTAAACTATAATTAAACAATATACTGAAGAATGACAAGAATTTCCATTGGCCTTGAAAAACAAATTAGAAAATAATTAATCCCAGTTGCTGAATAAACCTTGACATGGACATAAAGCTTCAGAATTCCAGTTTAGGGTTTTATTACGTGTATTCACACCAAATTCCAGGT
>VXAY01000435.1:6623-21989 GCA_013399855.1 Oxyruncus cristatus | reverse complement strand
CCTGCTCCTGTGCATTCAAGACTTGCTTCTTGAAGCATGTCCATCCCTCCTGGACCCCTTTGTTTTCAAGGGCTGTTTCCCAAGGTACCCTCTGAACCAGCCTTCTGAGAAGGCCAAAATCTGCCCTCTGGAAGTCCAGCACAGAGGTTTTATTGATGGCCCTCTTTGTATCTCTGAGTATTGAAAACTCTATTTTTTCATGGATGCTCTGCCCCAGACAGCCTCCAACCACCACATCTCCCATGAGCCCCTCTCTCTTTGTGAACAGCAGGTCTAGCGGGGCTCAATCCCTGATAGGCTCATTTACCAGCTGGGGCAGGAAATTACCCTAGAATCTCCTAGACTGCCCTTTCTCTACTGTGTGGAGTTCCCAGAAGACATCCAGCAGGTTATATTGAACAACAGAAAGACTGAACATAAACTAGAATATAAACAAAACTTTTGTATCCAAGAATGAATGGTTTAAATTTCATTTTTCTTTAAATGGCAAGAATAAAATTACCTTTCCTTTGTTATGAAGGAAGAGAAAAAAAAAAGATTTCTGATCACTGGAAATATATGGGAGTCCATTACAATGATCCTCATCAGTTAATTCAGCATTTTGGTAAAGGAGGAAACGAACAAAGTTATGTTTTGTATTTAATTTTTTCATTGACTTCTCTCTAATCTCCTCTGGCTGTTTGTCATCCATCAGCCTTTACTCATACGAGCTTGATCCTGAGGAAAGAGACTAATATATACCTATTGCTAGTGTGCCATTGGAAGCAGCTAAGGTTCTAATGTGATTTACTATGTAAGGAATGAAGACCACCATTTAAATAAGAGCAGTTAACTTCTTTCTTCATTTCATAGAATCATAGAATCAGATGAGTTGGAAAGGACCTCGGAGATCACCAAGTCCAACCCTTGATCCAACCCCACTGTGGTTACTAGACTATGGCATTAAGTGCCACGTCCAGCCTCGTCTTGAAAACCTCCAGGGATGGAGAATCCACCACTTCCCTGGGCAGCCCTTTCCAATGGCTGATTACTCTCTCTGTAAAGAATTTCTTTCTGATATCTAACCTAAACCTCCCCTGGCACAACTTAAGGCCATGCCCTCTTGTCTTACAGCTGGTTACCTGGGAGAAGAGACCAACCCCCACCTGGCTACAACCTCCTCTCAGGGAGTTGTAGAGAGCGATGAGGTCTCCCCTGAGCCTTCTCTTCTCCAGGCTAAACAACCCCAGCTCCTTCAGCCTCTCCTCATAGGACTTGTGCTCAAGCCCCTTCACCAGCCTGGTTGCTCTCCTCTGGACCTGCTCCAGGACCTCAATATCTCTCCTGAACTGAGGGATATTTGAATCTTACTTGATGCTGAATGCCATTTAGTGCTGCCTTAATGCCATTCAACCGTTTGCTAGCAGGCTCTGTCATCAGATGAGCTGTGCTTTGTCATTAGTAGTTTTGAACTTTGCCAGAGAGTGTAAGAGCACCAGCTTGGACAAGCGACCTTTGTATATGGTTTTCAGGAAATCACAGAATTATTGAATATCTCAAGTTGGAAGGGACCATAAGGATTGTTGAGTCCAACACCCTCCTCTTTGTAGGACTATTTAAAAAAAAAAAAATCTTATGACAAAGAGCACTGTCCAGATGATCCTTCAACTCTGACAGTCATGATCACTTCGCTGGAGAGCCTGTACTCAGTGAAGAATCCTGATGTCCAATCTGAACTCCAAATAATCTATCTATATCATCTCTTTTGTTTCTATGCCATATCTTGGAATGAAAGTGTGCTGGTAGGGATTTTTGTTGGGTTTTGTTGGGAGAGCACTGAGGGATTCTTTCTCAGATAAACTTGTCCGTTGAGTCAGCCCGCAGTGACATAGGATCTCTGCAAAAAAAGAGTTGATGGTTTCTCCCAGATGTGCAATAGTATTCATCTTAATAGCTATATTCCTTTGTCAAAAGTGGTTTTGCCGGGTCTAGTGACAACTACAAACCTACCTTTGACTTTTCTCCACTGTGCTAAGTTGTGAGGAAAGATGTCTTTTCAGTGATTGTTAGAGAAAATTTTCTTTATTTAGCCAGTTTGAACTATCTGTGTTACCTCTTAGCTTCCTTTTTATGAGGCTTTTCTCAACAAAAACTAGTATAAAAAAAAAGTATGTAAAATCATGAATTAAACACTCTTTTAATGATCTTGGTTCTGTCAGAACTCAAATTCCTTTCCAGCTCTTACCACTGCATGGAAACCAGGAATATCAGTTTACTGGAGGAATAAACAGAAAAATCATAAAGCATTTCAATGTAAGTGACAGTAAGGTCAAAGCTCATTTGAAGAAAATTCTCATTCTATATCCTTTTCTAAGGAGTGACAACTGAGAGATTTCTAATTTTATATTTCTTCTGTGTTTATATTTCTATGTCTACAGGCATGTATTTTTGTATTTGTAGTATAAGTATCTAATTCACTGTGTTGTAGCTGTTCATTGTTTTCATAATCTTAAACAAAAGATACAGTGGAAAGGATTAATGTGAATAAAAACATGCAGAAGATTCCTGAAATAAACAGCAAATATTAACATTTTAATTCCTCTAAAGAAACATCTTGTACTCAGCGTGCTTATGGGTTAACGCAGAGGGTTTTTACCTAACGGCCACAGAGCAGTCAAATCTCATCACCTTCAGCAGGAATAATTTATGGTTTAATCTTACATGCAGGTATACTAAATTAGTATTACTCATCAGAACTCACTTATTAATAAAACAAGCTGAATTAGTCACCAGAGAATAGTATTTGGAAATTCAATGACAATTTTACATTTTTAATAAAGGCTCAGAAATATTATTGCAGAGCAGGTGGTATGAAGAAATGTGGTCAAATTTGACATTCATTAATAATTGAAGTGTGGAACGTGACAGAGGTGAAAACTGATATTGATTTTTTCCCCTCTAATATTTGGATGAGTTCTGAAAGTAAATAAAATGAGATAACAAGACATATCAAGTCACCCTGATTTCTTTGATCACCCCTTCCTCTATGCACACATATATATCACTATTTTCCCTATCATGTTTTTGAATAATTCAACACCCAGAGTCTTTCCAGTTCAATGCATTATAAAACATGCTCAAGCTGAGTTTCAATCATATTAGACTGAAAGCTGAATTTTTTATGAAGGATTATTTAAAACAAAATGTGTCTTGGGCCCTACAGTCTCTGAAACCAAACAATCCTGAAAGTTCAGTGAAGAAATGTCAACACTGTGGAGAATTTTTCAATTCAAAAAATTAAAGGAATCCTGTTTGAGGTATATTAACCATATCAATATTAACAAACTTCTGCTGGATTGCAGAAGTGATATGAGAGTGGCAGTATTATCAGGCTTGTATTTTCACTAGATGTGAAAGCTCCAAAATGCTTGTACTCATGCTGAACTTGACCTGCCTTTGGGACAGCTACAGCAGCATTCCTCCTGATTTCAGTAATGCCAGTTTGCAGGCTTAGTTGAAGTTGGAATCTTTAGCTTCACTGAACTCTATACGTGCAAGGAGGGCCACCAGTCTCTGCTAACCAAACTCCAGCACACTGTACGCATCTCCATGGGGTACTTTATGCAGGATTTACATGGTTATTAGAGGTCTGTAGTACATTTTATCCTGCACATGAGTGTGTTTGAGCATTTCCCACCTCTTTCTGTCCTCATATAGGCTTGTGGTCAAGATCTTCTTTACAACACATCTCTTGGTTTACATTCTTCTTCCACAGGAATATCTATTTCCCTTTTCTTGGCTCAGTATTGGTGATAGCAATAGGAGAAAATCACAGAAAAGGAGTTGCAGCCTTCCATTTCTATGTGCTTACAAAAGTAATTTCCATGCTTCTGAATTAAATAATCTATTCACACATTCTGGCTATAACTGAATATGCTATGGAGAAAATAAAAGAAAAAAATCACTTTCTCCAAAGTTTACTGTATAGAGGCTTTCAGACTCAGTCTGTTTTCCATTTGAAACTGTAAGATTACATGCATATCCACACTTCAGATTCTTTGTAATATCACTCTTCTTTCCTCTGTACAAACTCCTATAAGCTTGCATGGAACTGCAAGAAAATCCTGTTCTCATGGACTTTATCAAAGCAATTTTCTGGATTTCTTGCTATCCAACTTATCTAAATAATCAACACCAGAATATTTTTCAATAGATTCTATAATCTTCTTGGCAGAATTAATTCTTTAGAATTAATCTGTGGGGTAAGAGGAGATCAAGGAGTGTGCTCTTATATTGACTGTAAAAAACCCAAAGGCAGCTATAAAAATGCCAAAGCAGCAGAACATTCAGAAAAGAAATAAACAATCAGAAGTTAGGAAGGGAGAAAGTAGAAAAGTTCAAAAGCAGGAGAAAGAAAGTGTGTCAACTCATTAGATTTCCTTCAATTTTTTTTTAAGGATGCTTTCATGTTTTGAGATGAGCATCTCTGCTCCAAGATATTGAGCACAAATAATATTGATTGACTGTAGTTATTTTATGCTCTCATGCCTCCTGTCTACTGCAGAACAAGTAACTGTTTGAAGGTCCCATTGACTGTTAACAAAGCAAATGGATGATGCTCTAAGTCTCATTTTGCCAGAATGAATTTATATTGACTTCAATAGCCAGCATTAATGAAATCTAATCAAATAACAGAAAACATATTCCACAAGGTATTTTCCTTTAATTAGTGAGAACTATTGCAGAAAATATGAGACAGCTGAGATTTTAAAATATAATAATACATTATTCTCCATTCATATCTGTCAAATATTAATGTTGGAAATATAACTTCAAACTGTGAGCTATTTGGAATCTGAGTGCCATTTCCTCAGTTTTTTTAGCATTATGTGTAGGTTTTCATGAGACAGAAAATATAACAATAAAAAAAATTACAATTTTCATTAAAATAGACAATAGCTTAATTGGCAACAAGGAGTGCCACTATTGGGCAAGTTAAATTGTTCTTATGTGACAGACATGGCGTAAACAGGAACATATTTCCTTATGCAAAAACTGAAGTTAGTTGTTCAAAAAAAGATCATTCAAATTGAGGTATTTGTTGCCTGTGACAGTTACCAATCTAGGTATGGTCTTTTATCAGCAAAAGCAGATTTGATAAGCATAAGGAAAAGTAAACTGCAAAGAAAAGGGGAGAGCACATGATTTAAATCGATTGGTTGCATTATTTGTAAAAAAAGTGTCCTTAGGTTATCAGTGCACCATAGGCTATGATGTTTTTCTTCTCCATGGTCAAATCCTTAGACAATTCTTACTGAACCAAAAATGCTCTAAGTACTGAGTATTTCCCATCAGTCATCTGAAGGGCTGAACACTAAAGAAAATTAAGTTTTTATGCACCCCTTAGAACCTATAATTTTGATTGGATTCTCAGCCTTGTGAAACCACAAAGACCATTTGGAAAAAAACATACTGTTTTCCCTCCTGAGTTTTGACACCCCCCTCCCTGCCCCCTGCTCCTGTATCTGGAATTGTATGGGGAATTTCAGTTCTTATCATACTTTTCTGCCCCATGTTTCACAGGGTGATGTTAAATCAGAGATCACAGCTGTGCTTTTAGAGGATCTCTTTGTTCTGTGCTCTTCTTCTGAGGAAAAAACTATGTCACCAATTTAAGTATGTGGTTGGTAGAAAAGTTATGAAGAAAACCCCTTTTACTGAAAAGTTTCATCCTGTTACAACATTTTCCCTTCCTGAGACAACATTCCTAATATAAACATAAAAAAATTGGGGACCTCAGATTTCTTCAATATACTTTGCTGTGGTGTTTTGTCCTTCTTATCCTGGATATATTGGTAATATTGTCCAGCATTACACTACATATATTACACATAAATCACACATGAATTTATAAAGATGTATGTAAGACAGACATGGAAAAAACTGTAGGAACTTCTCAATATCTCAAGCAACTATTTCCTATCACAAGTCCATAATAGATGGATATCTGTCTCAAGGTCTGAAAAATTCTACCTTTTCACTTGGGAAAACATGTATTTCTTACATTCACTTCCACTAATGGTGAGCCAGGGTCCACAATCTGGATGCTATTTCTGTGAAAACATGGCACTTCTACCTTTTCCCTCCTTGCCAAACAGTTGCTTATGAATTGTCCAAAATTGTCAGCTTGTGTCTGTACCAGCCCATTGAACCTGAACTTCCAAGTAAGGGCTCAGGCTATAGTTTTTTGAAACTCCTAGAAACCAAGTCATGAGGTTAATTTACAAAGAATTTGTGCAATGAAGGCTCCCTCTACCGTGTTCAGAACCTTGAACTCAGACCACTCACTCTAGCTGCACTTATTTTCTTCTGCCTGGTTATGCTTAATTTATTCACTTGTGGCTAAAAATTACTGTTCTATGGACTTAATGTACCATCCAAAGGGAGATGAAAATGGATAGTTTAGAAGTAATAACTAGTTTTCTTCCTTTCTGGAAACCTGCCATTTATATAAAAGGTTATTCCTCCCCCATAAATCTCAGGATCTGACCCAAGGATCTGACCCTTATTCCATTCCTTGTTCCAATATTGCAAGAGGACTACTTGATTAAAGAACTGAGTTATTCAGCTGTTACCAAGATTTTTAAAAAAAATGTTTCATTTCTTGTTTTAACTGTTGGAAGAAAGGTATGGAGCTTAATAAGAAGGCATCTCGTGAGACAGATAGATAGATAGATAGATAGATAGATAGATAGATAGATAGATAGATAGATAGATAGATAGATAGATAGATAGATGATAGATAGATAGATAGATAGATAGATAGATAGATAGATAGATAGATAGATAGATAGATAGATAGATAGATAGATAGATGATAGATAGATGATAGATAGATAGAGTTACAGTTATATAATCCCTCATGTGCTTCACAGCTTGCTTTTCTACTGATACCATTCCAGTGATTTCTCCACTACTGAGCCAGAAAAAAATGGATAGCAAGTTTGTAGCTCAGTATCCAAGAGAAAGATCAGAATTTTGTGACATGCGACAGAATGTAAGTGAACAGAAATTTAAATTTCCACTGACAGGCAAAGCTGTGTCACACATTGTGGAAAATTATGCCTAGTGATAATAATTTTTCTGCATCTAGAGCCTATCAGTGCCTATTATAAGGTCCATAGGGGCATGAATGTGAAACACAGTGCACTTGCTATTAGATTGATCAGTCAGCCTCTAAGGGTCTCAGGATCTTCAGTGATAAGTGAACGTGGTAATTTGAGTTCGTCAGAGAGTTGACTAGAGCCAACTCTTTTGTTCAGTATTTGAGGAGGCAGTGTATTTCTGTGTGCTGGACATGACATTAATGCCAAATTTTGAGCATCTGATTCTGGAAAGAAAATACCAGACTGATAGAGAATGAATAATTAGACAGATTTTTAATCTCATAAGAGCCCAGAAGTCAATCCTTCCGAACAATTTAGCTGAAAGCTACAGAAAATTAATTTTTATAAAATGAGTGGCCAAATACAGAATATGTTTGGAATCACTAAGAGACCACCGAACGCACAAGAAATCAAGAAAAGCAGATTTCTTTCTTGAGTTCAATTTTCTATTCTTTTAGACAAGGAGAAAAAAAGCACTCACACTATTAACAAAAGAGCAAGGTATTACACTGATTTTAAAAAATGTTGTTTAGTGATACATAGTTCATTATTTATGTGGAAAAAAATTTATTTGAAAGGAAATTAGAAGGTGGCATTGTGATCTGGTATGGGGATAAATGATCCAGTTTAAAGTTTGGAGTAACTTGGTAGTGATACAAAAGATCCACCGTAAAGATATTACTATTCTTTCTTTAATGAAGAAAGGCTAGAAAGCAATAGACTCTAAAATACCCAAGCTTAAAATACAAAATCATATGTGCATTGCCAGTGCCCATATATATTTTTATTATTCCTGTGAAAGCAGTTATTTAATTTTTATTTTCTTTTATTTAACTTGCTTAGCTTATATCAAAATGTAAATTTTCTTAGCATAGTCAAAGTTTCTAATTGTTGATTTGTAGACAGATTACAGTAATGATGGCAATACCTCTGTTTACTTCTTGTGTATATGGATATCACGGTCTACAGTGACTGCATCCTGGACATTATCCCTTGGTGTCACTTTCCGATTTTCCAATTTCACATTAATTTTATTATGAGGTTAATAAATATAAGAGATATCTGAAAATGAATAAGAGTTATAAAATAGTATTGATTCAGTAGTGACTCCAGAATGAAGAGATGTTTCTATGGGAAATAGTAGGCAAAGTGTACAGCAAAGCAGACAAGACTTCATGAACTGCACTCACTCACTAATACTTCTCACTGTCTAGAACAATCAAAGTGGCGGGGGAGCTGGCCTTGAAGAATTGCCCATCCTGTGATTAATGCTTTGCTCTCCTTGTAGACAGCCTGACTACAGGGAAGAGTGTTGTATAGCGGTGCAGAATAGTGCAGGCTTTGGTACACCTGCCATATCTTGGACACTTAGCATATGTGGACATATTTTGCATAAGAATGGAAACAACTGAGACAGGGACAGAGTAAAAAAAAAAATAGGCAAAAATGCAGAATCCACTCCTTTACACTTTCTTTGAGAGGTAAGACCCCTTCTCACATCAGTTCATAATTTTGTTTCAGCTCTGTACATTCCTAGTCTTGCTTTTCCTGAATGAATTGATTTTCATTCTCCATTCTGTTTCAAGTCAATCAAACTATTTTTTTAATCTATTTTTACATTAAACTACCTGTACTGGGTCAGATCAAAGATCTGCCTACTGTAGCATCCTGCTCCTGACAGGGAACCTAGGAAGGAGTAGGAATGTAGGGCAAGTACACAATGGTATTTTCCTAGAATAGTCTCCTTGCTTCTGGGGATTTATGATGCAAAGACCTAAACTAAAAGTGGTAATTTTATATGAATTTTTTTTCAATATATTTTTCTTCCATGACTTTCCTTGTTGATTTTCTAATCCCAAACATTTAGCATCAACAAAATTGTGTGGTAAGGAAAACCACAGACAAAACCACAGAATACTGAAAGCCTGTACTCCTGTTCCTGGAACAGTGCTGTTTACCTCTCCTGTTCAATCTGCTCACTTGTGGAGAAAAGATGCAAGGTAGCTTTCCTGATAGTATCTCAGGATAAGAACCAACACACAAATAGGCAAACATTTTGCAACATGTCTGTGGCCTAAGTAGTGTCTTGTAGTCCACAAGAGTGGAGCTGCCTCTCTTCATGTCTAGAAGTACCTGCCTGAGTATGGTTGGGACCCTCTACCCTGGCTGTCCTCATGTAAACAGGACCTTTGTGTCTCAAATGTATCAAAGAATACCATGTACCTAGGCAGTATGTTCATATTACTATAATGAGTAATATGAATATTACTTATATATAGTAATATTATTACTTATATAAGTATATAGCTTTGCCAAAATCCAATCAGTTCCACTAAAAATTTTACCCAAAAGATAATACACAAAGAATAAATCATATTAAAAAAAAAAACAAAAACCTACTGTTAAAGTATGGGTGATAAATGTGACAGAAGGAAAAATGGTAGAACTACTATTTTGGTTTTTCTTTGCTTTTGTTCAGTGTTTGTTTGTTTTAAAGCTGTGGTACCTAGTCTAACAATCATATCCATTTGCAGGGCTATGTGTGAAAATAATAGTCATGTCATGACAATATATTTCTGGAATTTATATGAATATATACACAGAACATCTTTTCTGCAAAAATTCTTATTCTCTATAATTTATCAAATGCTGCATGGCTTGTTTTAAGATCATATATTATGAACAGTGAGTTTTCTTTTTTATTTTAAATAAGCGCTTGCTTACTTGTCCTTCTCCAAATTTATTCTTGCCTCATTCTTGCCTAACACTGTTTTTTATCCTAGTGCAGTTAGTTAAAAAGACAATTGGAATGACTCCATACTCTCCCTACTTTCACTTCTTGTCCAAATAAATGAAAGCAAAATATACATATCCATACATTTACACTTACATTACAATAAATGCGTTATGTACATCATTCATCATCTTTAGACATAAAAGACTTCTTCACTTGCTTTGGAATGTCTCCATTTCCAGTGTAGGTCTAATAGACCTCTTCACTCTTGAATAGTTGAAGGCTTGTTTCAATACCGCTTCTCAGTATTTCTTTCAAAGCATCAATGGTCCTCCCAGTGTTGTTTCCATTCTCTTGCTGGATGGGTGGGGATTTTTCCTGTCTTTCTCTAAATTAAATTTTCTCATTATTTTCCTCCTTTTTTTTGGACCACTGACTGGAACAAGAACATTCTTGTCTTACTCTTCGTCTGTTTTTCTGACAGTGCACAATAACTGAGCTCTGGTGTAACTTTTAGGTATTACTCTCTTTAACTGAGTCAGTAATATGTGGGGAGAGCTTTTCTCTCCTCTTCTTGCCATTAACTTGTCCTTGGAGAGTTCTGATCTCTCAGTCATTTATTTCTAACTTGTGCTAGTAGATGAGGCTATGAAATCTCTTTTTGGCATTGCAATTGTGCAGCAAAGACCAGAGAGAGGACAACCACCAATTCATCTCTTCAGTCCTTCTTAGGGAAAAAAGCTTTAGTTCTGCTTACTAGATAATTTTCCCAGTGAAAGCAGTTAGTGCAAGAAACTAACTTTTCTCCAAGGTGCTTGGAGAAAAGCACTTTGTCAAGGAAGGGAAGGAATAATCTTCCTTGTCAAAACCCTTCCTTGTCAAGGAATAACCTATTCAAACTTAAAGTCTGTTGACAGTCTAGTCACAATTAACTAAACACTTTCCATTCTATCTTCCACCAAAGGCCAAATATTTCCTTTTACAGATCAGACCTTATACTTAGAAACCCTCACGAAGGACTGCTTACACTCCTTAATCCCTGTCAGAAATGTCTTTGCCACATTCCTGTCCAAAATACATTAAATTGGTGATGTATTCATCCATCTCAGGGATAGGTCAGTAACAGTATCTTTCTTTGCTTGCCTTTGAGTTAATGAACATAAATGTTCTTCATTTCTTGGAAAATATGCATTGACTCTTGAAATGAAACCCTGTATTTTTCTGCTCCCTGAAGGTGCTTGTTTTATCTCAGACATTCATCAGCAGAGACTAGTTTGTTAGCAGTTTGATTTCCAGATGTTCATCTGCCCATGAATATCTACCAAAAAAAATCGCATGAGAAAATGACATCAGTAACCAGGTTTTGTATGGGCCACCTATATTTAAGAGGTGAGTAAACATGTTGTGATGTAGCAATTTCTGTATGCAGATAAAACATACCTAAGTCTCTTTAGCCATTTTACCTCCGCATCCTGTAATCTGGAACAGCCACTCCCAAGGATGCCTGTTTCAGCAGCTCCTATTGGCTTGCCTTCTCCCAGAATTAGAGATTTGGATTAGCTGGTAACTTGCAAGGCTACCATTAGCAATGAGAGCCTAATTCGAATTGCTCATGAGATATATGTGTCAAAATATTACTTGCCGTTATAGCACTGGTATAAATATTTGTCCAGGCATTTGATCATAGGATGTGACAGAGTCTTACTGAACCTGTAAGGGATTTATTTTCACTGTTGCTGCCCCTCTCAGTCTTGATGGGGGTTAAGAGATGGTATGCTCTGGATATTTTCACACAGAGGGTTGAACAACTGAAATAGGTTTCAGGGCAGTCTGGAAAGACAATAAGAGAAGGTAAGAAACTTTTTGTTGTCAAATTTTGCAGTTTGGTGGTTCCTTCCTCAACCTAAAAGGATAAAAAAAATTGTATATATGGTGCAGTAAAGAGGAAGAAATAATGAAACTCCGAGATTGCCATGTGCAACACTAAATATTCAGTAATTCTAGATGTCATTAAAATAGTTAGAGCGCAGGCTTCCAAGAGCATCATGTCATTCGTCATACTTTCTGTTGCAAATGGAATTGTTAACAATGTAAGATTTTGGTTTTACATGGCATGTCTTCCATCTCTTTAAGTACTTTATTTTAACACTGTTGACACCTTAATATTGCAAGTCAATCTTATCAAGCAGCTCTACAGTATGAATGTGCTAAGACATTTAATTTCATTAACCTTTTATTCTTTCCAGATTAACAAAGAAGAGGAAGAAATGAAAAACCAATCGTAATGTTGTTTGCACTTTCTTACACTATGCAGAAATTTAAATGAAGCAGTGAAAATAATGGATTGTATGGTTCTGATAAAGTATAGATGGCTATGTAAATCTGTATAGATTAATTCATGTTACAAGCGCGTTGTTAAAGTGGTTCAGGGTACCTCTAGTTATATCAGTGGTTTTAGCTCTCAGCACCTAGTTACTATTTTATTTGACTTGTTCAAAAGTCTAACCTGCAGATTCTAGTACAGCCAGAATGTTCATATATTTCCAGGACTGTAGGTAATTTGTGATGATAATGGGCAGGCATGCCATCATTTACTTCTTATTGCACCTGCTCCCCTCTGTTTGCCCGTATTTGCAAGTGGATGTGTAATACTGACTCTGTAAAGACACTGGCAAAATGAATATTTGGCTAATGACTCTAAGGCCCTGTTACTGTTGTATACAGTACAAAATGTTGCTTACAGAATTACATTTTCAGATGCAATAAGAACTCAGTACTTCTGGCTTGTATTGTAAATGTTTTCATCTATCCTTTAAAGACAGGTTTGATTGGCACACGGAAAAACAAAGTCATACCCTGATAGTTTTTCAAATACTTCACTATTTTATCTGCAGATTATTAATAATACAAGAGAATTAGACTTGGAGTTAGTGAATACCTACTCATCTTATATTCAGCATCTAAGCAGATAAACTAACGTTAAAAAAAAAAAATCAACACAATAAAAAAACTGACTGCCATTGCCATAGTGTTAAAGGGCAGTTCACCACAACACTGCAAAGGATGTGATGTGTATTCAAAGCACAGAGTGCTTCAAATGTCATAAAATGAGCTTGACACACAGACATAGGCAACAGTCATTGTTTTTATTTCTTAACATTACAAAAATATAGCTGGTGGTCAGCTGACTGCTCCTATAAATAAATGATATTTGATATAAATTTTGATTTTTACCTCAGCCCAGGAAATAACTACCTGATACTGAATTAGTTCATAAGAGAGCGCCCAGCTGCCAGTATTTCCTGCAGTAAGGTTCCCTCTTCTACTCTGAATGCATTTTAAGAGTCAATCAGCCCTACCTATGATTCAGCTTAAGAGTCTTATATAGTCACAGCCTGAGTTATTTGGTTATTTTATTACTCTTGTCTTAAAAAAAGGTTGAGCTCTAAGTAGTTGAAAAGTACAGTTGATTTATAAGGCTCATTATCTGTTTGCTTTGTTGGATGTGAAAGGTTTTAAAGTCTGTGCTTTTAACAAATTTAAGTACATCTAGTAACTAACACCTTCTTAGATGAATGCTTAAAACACTTTCAGTTTCCAGCAGCGCTTTACAGTAACATTAATTTAATTAATGATAAGCTAGAAAAAACGGTTGGTGCAAATCTTAAAGGAAAGTATGTTTTTTGTGTATTTTTTTGGTTGAAAGTGTGGAAAAAGTAGCTTCTGGCTGCTGCACCTGTCAACAAGATGATAGTTAGCATCCCAGTGTAGACTAAGCACTGACTACACTCCTGTGCAGATAAGAGGGGAAGTAAAATTAAAATTTCTTGCAGGTGTGACCTAAAGAGGACCAAGACAGCAGCAAACATAAGAATAGTTCTCTCAGAGATTGTGAATGGTCAGTGTCACACATGCATTTGTTTGTATTTTTAAAGACAACTATGTACATACACACATTGACATAGAAGATGTAGATGCACATGGAGACAGGATATGTATTTGTCTTAATGTGTAACTAGCTGATATGTATACATAAACATTTCATTTTTATATGTTGATAGACATATATTTGCATGCCATAACCTGTTTGTATTTATGTTATATTCAGGTTTGCAGTCACAGAAGTAGCTTTGCCCTTCCTATTTTTTGTTTCTTTCCCATGCCTTTCTTGGCCGCTGTACATGGGAACATAAATCACAAATACATCTAATGAAAACATTCACAAACACATGTGTAGTCTCAAACATAGATTTACATTAGGTCTACATAGGGAAGTGGGGAGGGAATAGGATGGATGTGGAGACAGAGGGAATGGGCTTGAATTTTGTGCGTTCGCCATACATACACACATGCATGTGAGCATGCACACAACATACACAGATGTAATTCTCCACTACCTGCTTTCCTCTAAATCATAAGTAGTTTGTCTGTTTATTCCAGGGTGTTAATTTGGTCAGACTTTATTTGATACATCACTTTGTGCCTGGTGTTAATGTGTTGCTCCAAATGCTACATCTTTTCCATTAGGGTGTTCTTCATATTCATTTCTCAACCAAGGTAGTCACTGTGAGGAGAGAAAGAACTGATCTTCTTTTTTTTTTTCCCCTTTATAATGCATACTTTTGGGCCTTAAGAAAAAGTGGAGACTGTGAAAGAGAGAAATGAAATGTGAGAAATAAAAAAAAAAAACCCTCTCTTTGTGAATTCTTTCCAGGAATGTGAAGAAGAACCAGCCCTTTTCATGTACAAGCAGATGTGACTTTAAATAAGAAACAAGTTCATTAAATTATCTTTCAGTAGAACAAATTGTATACTACTTTTGAATTGAACCCTGATTGTGAAAAAGCAGGTGGAGAAGAAACTTGTGAAAGGAAGATAATGAGTTTGGAAATACGAATAAGAAGGCTCTTTGCATAAACTTCTAATAAATTCACCTGCAGTCCTAACAGACCAACCTATCAGATAAATGCTTGCTATTTAAAGAGTTAGAATTCTTACTTTTCTTGAATAGTACCCAACTGGAGGGGTTAAACAAGTGTTCTGTCTAGTAACGCTACCAGTGAATAATCAATTTTCCTTCTGCCAATAAAAATGGTCAAGAAATATTGCCTAAACAAAGGATTCAAGAATATCTTCCCTTTTTTCAATCTGAAACACTGATTATATAAATTCTGAAAAGTCTGAATTCCTAGATGTCATGGTTTAACCCACTCCCCTCAGTATTAGGGTTGAAGATGGTTGATTCCAGGTGAAATTCCGGCTAAATAGCCAATCGAGGACTTCTGTGACGTCTCCACAAATTACATCTTTAACACAAACCGAAAAAGAAGGGTTGTGTGTGTGGCGCAGAAAGAAATTCGGAGCCATGGAATGGGGGAAGCAGCAGGGCCTCCCCGAATGGGGGCCAGGCCCCCTCCTCCCCTGGCCTTGGGCCGGGGGCAGGCATGGCACTAAAGCCTCTGGCCGAGGTATGTAGCAGAGTGGAGA
>VXAY01000410.1:0-28534 GCA_013399855.1 Oxyruncus cristatus | reverse complement strand
AAAAAAAAAAAGGCTCCTCTCCGATGAAATCCAAGCAAAAATCCATGCAGACGGGGTGGGGGCGGGGGGGGCAGAAAAGGAAAAGCTGTGCCGGCAAAACTAGACAGCCTCAGCACCCAGCCGTCTCTCTCCGCTCTGCCACTCACACACTTCCCCCCAACCCAGCCACCTAAGAACTGCCTGTCCCCCTTCCCCCTCTCCAACCATTACTTTGGAAATGCTAATCTGTTTGGCCATTCCTTTTGTGTGACTACAACTGCCCAAAACAAAACCAAATTGCTCATTCAAACACCACCCCCACACACACACCATGAGGCAGGGAAAAGGGAAGAAAAAATTCACGTTTAGTTTGGAACAAGTGAAACCGTGACACATATCTAAGTGCATTTAAAAACATAAATCTGGTGGTCTGCAAATAAAATATCTTCAACACTCTTTGGGTTATTTTTTTCCTTAACCATCAGTAACAAGTAGTTTCCATGTAATGTTGGCTGAGACTAAAACCAGAACAAGTCAAGCAATCTGATCTAATGCCAAGATTATGGGAATCTACTGTGGTTTGGGTTACTGGTATAAAACTCACAGTTGTCTCCATGGCAGGGTGATAGCCCAGCATATCCTGAGCTCAAAGGGATCCCATAGTTCTAACTGATATGGCTACAAGCCCATAATCAAATGGCTGAAGCCACGTTTACACCAGTGTGTGAGAAATGAAAAACCGGTTTTATTACAAGCAAATGAAATGAACATAGGATATTAACAGAAAGTTATCTTAAATCTTTTTCCTTATTACTAACCTATAGGCGTTCCGCGGAGATTGTAAGGTATGCATTTCAGTTCTGAGATGTATGCCAGGGACTGAGCGTACGGGGACAGGGCAGTTACATGTAGTTTTCCTCAGCCCCCACCACGTGGTGGACCATGCGGTCAGATGGGGGCTGCCATGTTGTCTGAAACCTTACCCCTGGCATGGGAGGGGGCACAGGGAGCCAATCTGAAGAAGAGAAACGCCCCTCCGTGTCATGAACAAGGCTTGGGCTTTGAGAAGGGTTTAAAAGAGGGGTTTTTGAATTGAAAAGTGTGCTTTTTGGTACATCTTGGACCTTGAGCCCCCAACACGTGTTGTAATTAAATTTCCCTAATTTTTATTTTCTTTGTTCTGTGGGTATTTTTTCATTGCTGTAAATTTTAAAGAGGATATTTTTCCAACAAGTGTAGTATAAAACTTAACATTGTACACGCAACAAGGGCAATCAGATGTCCTTTGGTCTCAGTTTGAGGGGAATCCTGGATGGATCCTCTGATGGCTGGTAAGGGCTGCAGCCTCCCTGTCGGTCAAGACAGCTGCCTGTTGTCTCTGACAGCACATCTTCATTATCTTCCAGACCTCTCCCAAGCTGTCAAATCTGTTTGACGTGGGCCGACAGCCTCAAAAGCTCAGGATGAGCCAGGGCTGGCTGACAGATGGGCTGTGCCAGCTCTTGCGTTTCACCTCACTTGCAGCCAGACAAGAAGAGAGCAGATGAAACTCCTGGGGACTGAAGTTAAAAGAAACAGCTTCCTATGGATCAGATTGTGTTTGTGTTTCATTAAGAGACAAACTGTGCACCTATTTGGTACTTTAAAAGAGAATCTTGTTATAAAGCACGTTTTATGAGGGCATAAGGTTTTCTGTGATCATGGGAATCTTAATCATTTGCTAGTGCAGATTTATTATGATACCCATGTTCCCTTCTGTGATGCCAGTTTAAAAAAAAAAAAAAAAGGCAAATTTTGCAAATAATTAAAAGAGAGAGGTCTGCTAGTCCCAGAACTTTCTCCACAGTGCAGCTGAAACCAGAACAATAAATTCAGTGAAAGAGAATGCAGACACAGGGGAAATCTTGTACATCTTATGAAACAGAAATAATCCCTAAGTTTATGTACCAGTACACACATATTAGTTCTGGTATGAAGGACAGCCTAGATTAAATGCCTTTTGCCATAAGAATAAATTTTACCAACAACACTGGAAGCCAGCAGTTTAATCTACAGCAGTAAGGTTCTCCCAGTAAATGAACATACAGGTGTCCTTGTGCTGTCTTCTGTCAAATAACATCCAGCTTCTTTGGGAAAACTATGCACGCTCACAGTAACACATACAGATTGGCGACTACATTAAATCACGTACCTGACCTGCTTTGAAATTTGTATTTTTAACAATATTATAGGTACCTTCACCTCCCAATACCTCAGATCATGTCAGGTGGGTAGCCACAAAAGCAAATTTTTAAATCATCAGCAACAGCTAACTTAAAGTTACTGTATTCACACATGCCATGGTCAATGATCTCCTAATAATCTGGAAAAGATTTCATGTTCAATTTGCAGACCACCTCGACAGCAACTTTCCTGCTTTGCCTGCCTACTGACCAGGCTCAGCAATAGTCTTACCAGCAGGAACTAGTCCTGCATAACTAAAGTTTAACACAGACGTACATGAACTGCCTTCTTACACATTTGTGACGTTAACCTTTGAGAAAATGTAGCAAATGCCGATCTTGGGCAGAACTGTCATAAAATGTAACCTCAGACACAACCAAGTTGATATGAAGGACACCCTGGAACTGTGTTGTAACTGTTACAACACTGTGAAGTTTATCCTGGATTTCAGTCCACGTGATATTTTGTTCTTAATATCTGGTTTCTTCCAATTTGTTCTTTTATCCCTGCTAATCTAAGTCATAAAGACTGTATTGACTTAACCCCTTCTGTAAAGCAAAGCATGATTCAAAGAAACCACACTGTCTCCCTGCAGTGCTCTTTTCTTTTGGGTCAAGAAGTCCTCAATTTAGAAATTCAGGAAAAAAATAAATTGTGCCTGACCTCATGGATATTTTAGACCCTCAAATAATCCATAAGGTTGTTCATATGTCATTCTTTTCCTCTACTGAGACACACAGAAGCCAATCTGGAATAAAAAGTGACTTCAGTTATCTGAGTACAAATATCTCTCAATGTATAAGCATACAGAAAAATGATGAGTGTACTCCAAGGTTCTGCATCTCACTATTGCTTTGTATTCACCATATAAACTCTTTGGAGAAGAATCTTCATAAAGGCAATATTTGAAGTGTCTGACTCTTCAGCAATAAGAACTTCAGCCCATCAGCAATTAAGATGCCAAGTGCCATGTACACGCTCTTTCTGTTAGATAGCTCTAAAACCCCCTCTCTCAGTAAATAATCCTGCCTTTATACTCACAGCTACTGCAAAATAGAGGACTTTGCTCTTCAATTCAGTCAGTTGTTCTTACCAACAATACCTGCCTTTCAGACACTCAGACTTCTAAGAGTCTTCAAATCCAAGAGCTCAGTCAGGTTGAAACAGCTGAGAGCAAATCCCATTTATTTCAAAACTGGTCTTAATTTCAAATAAACAAAGCCTAAGAAACAAACTGACTCACCTTTCTCTCACTTCACTGCATCAGGAAAGCTACAATTCAGAGACACTCATTACTTTTGTTGGTCTCAGGGAGCATGGTTTAATGTATTTTACTGTTCATCATTTCAGCGATCTAAAGTGCGTAGGAAACCCGGCAACGTGTTTGATAATACTGACATAAGTTAACTGGGAAATGCTGTTCTAAAACTACGGGTTTAAGTTCAAAATGCTTAAGACCATAATGTTTTGGGGATTACAAACTGTAAACAAGGACAGGTTAATTGCATTGCCCCGTATGTGTCAACACTGCCACCGTGCTCCCGCCCCACTGGCACTGGAAGGTCTTTGTTCTTCAATGCCAGTGAGGGGGACAGATGAAACAAGGTAGTGATTGTGACAAATCCCACTGCCTTGAAAAATTTTTGAAGCATTTTCATTAAAGTACTGAAAAAGCCAGGAAAATAAGCACATGTAAGCAGAGGCTATATGTGGGCTGATGGTTTATGCAAGATTAACTCTTCAGTTCATGGGAACGCAGTATTTGACTGGAACTCCTTGGAGCTCCTTCTGCAGCAAGTCTGCTCCAGTTCTGCTGCTCACCAACACAAGGATAAAGCTCTGCACTTGGGACTATCCCTCCTAATCCATCTTCCTTGATACACAAGCAAGATCCCATTGTAAAGACTGCATTTATTGTCTCTTCTGCGTACAAAGCTGTGCAAAACCACTGCAAAGGAGGTTGGAGGTAGAATGCTAAGCACAGGAGCTGCTTAGAAGCCACCCAGGTCTAGTCTTACCTTCCCATTCAAGCAAGATCAGTTCCTGTAATGACTTTCTTAAAAGGAATTATCTCTACCCAACTGCCCAGGCTTTTATTCCTCTCAGCAGACTCTTCCACAACCTGCACTATCTCATGAGCACTAATTCCTTAGATACTGTTTAAGCTGATCCATTATTAGCTTCATTCCATTATTCTCAAGGTATTATGAAGGAGCCATAATTAAGTATTTAATTCCTCTTTCCAACATTTAAGCCCTGCAAATATTTCTAGATTTGCATCTCCTAATCTGTTCCAGTAGTCATAACACAGAG
This sequence comes from Oxyruncus cristatus, assembly GCA_013399855.1. Taxonomy (NCBI): domain Eukaryota; kingdom Metazoa; phylum Chordata; class Aves; order Passeriformes; family Cotingidae; genus Oxyruncus; species Oxyruncus cristatus. The sequence continues at coordinate 24,019 of VXAY01000410.1, read as the reverse complement.
TACACATGTAGCTCGATATTCTTTGAATCAATGACTCCCATCATTTTTGTTGATCTTTTCCCACATAATTTCCCACATAGTGAGGTTCCAGAAACAGGATTTTATGAGATATTGACCCAGGGACTTGCTGGGGGAAGCGCCAACCACAGCTTCGGTGGCTCTGCAATGTATTTGCAAACAAGAACTGCACTGAGATTGTAGCACACTCCTAAATTCAAATCCATCATTTCCAAGTATAAAAGCTTCAAAGGTTAACCATGGACTGAAAGGGCATAGAAAGCAGAGGAAAACAAGCTACTGATGTTCAAAGACCGTGTACTTTAGCACAGGTAAGAAACTCTAGAGAAACAAACCACTGGGGAGTGATGACATTCTCTAATGTTTAATGTCTCCCTAAGTTTTAGCTCAGCACTTCAGCACTGCTGACATTTGCTATTGTGGAAAAGCCTAAGGAGAATACAACAAGTTTTTCTAGAATATCCTGACCTGTAGCATCCAAATTCCCAGCCAACTCTCATCCTTGCAGATGGTTTCTCTATTTGACTTTAACTTCTTATTTTAGCAAAGGCCACTCTCCTCAGACTCTGCTCCTTCCCACAGCTGTCCAGTACTGCATTTTACCACCCCTTAGCAAACACATGGCCAGATCACTTGCAACTCAACCTCTTCAGGAGAGCAGCTGTTCTGCTTTACATTTGCAATGTTCTCCTTGAACACCTGGGTAAAAGAACTCTGGCATTTCCCCACCCTCCTGACTGCTACTTCTTCCATTCCTACATAAACAGGACTGAACTATTTATCTACTCCTTTTTTACTCTTATACCAAAAAAAGCTTTAAAACTTTAAAATCAACAGTCTCCTTGCTACTATATTGATTATAAGTTTCTGTCACCTCTTATGTTTGCCTCTGACAACCAAGATTTTTCTGTAAGCCCACTAAGCCCTTCTCCACTTTTTTTCTTTTCTAGTCCTTACAAGTTTGAGCCAATGCTCTGCTGTGAGCAAGCTGCTGCTTCTACTTCATTTGCTTCAACAAGTGGTTCTCCAGCCTTTTCTCAGTTTTTACTGGTCTGCTTGCAGCCTTATACCACAGCTTATTACATCCCTTTCTCAAATATATGATCCGTGTAGATACCATTTAGAGGCACCTCACAACACACAGCACCTCTGCTTCCCAGCAAACACTGCTACCGCAATTCCATCTACATCCCAGAACTACAGACAGAAATAACAGACATAAAATACCATCTCTGAGACTTTTATAACCCTTGAGGGCATTTTTACCTAATCACAAATGTTGATGTCATCATTTACTGTTGATACCTGTGCTTGAAGAACACACATTCTTGCCACGTCAGATGTCAAATGCCACCAAAACCAGGGACCAGCAGCCCCTGCAGAGCAGGGACATCTGCATGTCCTACCCACCCCCCTTTTCTCTGAAGTCCTACATCTTAAACACATGGCTATACAACGGTAATTTCATTTCACCTAGAGGGAACCACAGGTCAGATTCTACACTTCTTACTCATACCTGGACAAGTAGTAGGTAGTGATTATTAAGGAGAGATTGAAGCAAAGCAAGGCTTTAAAAGGGTTAACCAAAGTATCTTGCTCTAAGAAAGCTAACCCCCCTTCATATCTAGGCTACTCAAGGAAATGTTGTTCTGTTCCGTTCAGCAGACCTGGACCCACAGAAGAACACTAGGAGCGTTACACAAAGGGCTTAGGGGTAATAAATTAAGGCAAAGTAAGCTAGGGTAGACATTTGAATAGGTAAAGTAGGCCTGAAGCCAAGGCTTTCTCCAAGCTTCAGTGACTGGGACAAAGACAATGGGGAATTCAAAAGTACACCTGAGGAAGAGGAGAAATTCCAAGACCCCTGAGATGAAGTAACAGGATGTACCACCAAATTATTCCTCAAAATGGAAACCACGCCCCAAACTCCGCCTTAACTCCACTTGCTATGAATATTGTAATCTAATAATGTAATAGAATGAATATGTATGTAGAGATGTTGTAATCACTCTCAAGAGCTGTATAAATTACCTGTCTTTGCACTGACCACTCGGAAGCTCTTTGTCCAGTACGAGCTGGGGCTTCCCGCGATCGCTAATAAATACCTTGCTGTTTAAGGACATAAAATTCTGTCTCTAAGCAGTCTGTATCGGCCTTTTTGGGCTTCAAGATGACATGGACGTTTTCATGCTGCTGCTCACTCTTCTGGCCCCCCCTGTAGCAGAGGACCTGTCTGAGAAGGTGTGTATGATTATACTGTAGAACAACACTCTTCCTACTGTTCATTCTTCTTGAAAAGGTGAGAGATAATAAACAGAAAACAAAAGCATTTTTTAATGTATCTTACAAAACTAAGAGCACTTCTACTTTCAGACTTCAAGCTCTCTTACTATCCCCTCTACATGACCCTAGGACTTGGACCAGAGTCTACACTGTTACACATTGCTAACAACAGAAGTAGCACACTGATGAAGGTCCACACACATATATACATAGCTTCCTTTCAGGGAGAGAACTGCATCTACTTTGACCACTTTTCCAAAAGGCAAAATCTGTCAGAGGTCATTAAATGGGTTCAAGGTTTTTGGACACCAAATGTGGCAAGGTCAAAAAGTCACACTCAGAACAGTTAGTTCACCTTGCCAACGCAGCATCAAAGTACATTTTTATTGGATTCAGACTCACTCACATATAAAAGCAGAGACAAGAGAAGTACATTCACCCCAGGCACACTAGAGCCTCACCCTATCTTTACAGATCTTTCAACTTCTTTTTATAGTAGAGAAGTTGTACATGATTATAAATCAAATAACAAGGACCATTATTAAAATGGAACCTCAAACAGTTAGCATAAGAAAGAGCAAACTCAGCCTGCTGATAAACAGCTTATCCTCATCAGTACAGTAGTTCAAAAAGTAACAGTATTGCAACATTGGCCGTATTTAAGCTCTGAGTTATGTTCCTGGGATCACTCTGGACACCTCTTAAGGGCAACAGCCTGCAATCACTGATCAGAAACAGATGCAGCAAAAATTTCACCATGTACTTCAGAGCCAAACATGGTATTTAGCTGAGTGTGCTTGCTTGTAATCATGCCATCTTTTCTCACCCTACCTGTGTTACACTGACGTTATACACATTTTGTCAAAACACTCTATATTTATAAATTCATGAAAATGAAAAATATACACAGTAACTTATACTTTAGACACTGCAATTTATCATGAGAAACCAATTTATTCCCTCTTCCCTGCATTGAAATCTCTATATTTTCCATGCATGTTTTCTGCTTCTCAATTCTCAAAAGCATGAATAGTTAATTATAAAGTCCTTACCTAAATCATTTGTAAACATTTAAAATGGAAATTAGAGATTTCAGCTGGCTCTTCACTCTTTACTTCTTTATCTCTTTTTGCTGCTACAAAAACACTCCAGTCACATGTTTCCTGTAAAATGAAGCAGCTCCTTTTATATCTCTGTCCTTTGCACTGGTATATTAATTTGAGCAGCTGAAAACTCTGCTTTTGATACTAAGGCCTGGATTGCGCAAGAAGTTATTTTTAAAGATAATAAAATGTTGGTCCTAAATTTCCCAAGGTACTCTGACTCCAGCTCTGCACAGAGAGGAGTTGCTTAGACTTACATGCATAACCAAGAGATATAATAATGTAAATCCAGGAAGGCCTGCCTCACATCTAATGAACAGTCACACAGAATGTATTTGTGGATTAAAGTATTGGCATCAGCATGGCTTTTAATCCATACAAACCCCACAGTCACAAAAAACCCTTCTCCAAGCAATAAAATGTATTTTCTCTATCAAAAAATGTATTTTCCACTACCAAACATAAAAGCTGTTAATCTTCAGGTAGTAATTGTGAATGACCACATAGAGCACTACAGCCTCTGATACGCACTTCTGCCATCCCCATCAGCCACTTCTGTTTGGAGAGCAAATCCAAGGAGTGTGTGCATGCAGGAGTAAAAATTGATCATTTAAAGATGAAATCCAATTGCAGTTTCTATTTCATTATATTAGAAATAAGAACAGAGCTATGAAAAACTCTACACAACTTATTTATTTAAATACATTTTTTTAAAAACACTGAGAGCACTGGGTAAGTCAGAGAAGAACTTCCTGCAGCACAAACCCACGTTCTGACATCACCCACATTTCTGCAGGTAAGGACAGCACATGGCCCTTGTTTAGCTTGTTCAGCCAGTTAAATACAATAGTTAGTTTAAGCAAATACAAGAAACAGATGAAAAGGGTTAAAAATCAAAAAAAGCTTGCTCTCCTCTGTTACTTCATGAATTAAAAGCCAAACAGAACAGAGCTATCTGGCATAAGAAATTGAGAGGCACAAGCACCAGCACCAGTATTGGCAAGAATCAAGTTGATATTTCCTTTATTAAATACCAAAACATTTTTTTCTTAATTAGCATATTTTAGATGGTTTTATTTAACTGACGAAAAAGGTGTAAAAGCGGCTTTCTGGAACACTCACTGAATTCTAGTTTTCATGGAACAAAAACACGACATGAAACATAAGCAAGAAAATATTACCCCCTTTCTTCTTAAAAGACTCCAAACAGATGAACATAAAGCAATGCACTTATTTGAACTGTGCAGATGCAATGCATAATACAAAACACAGAGCCAGAATTAGGTGAGGCTTAAAAGCATCCCAAATATCTCACATTATGAGGGAGACAGCAACTAGTAACCAGGAGCCCAAAGTCATCTGTTCAGTATGTGAACAGAAAAGGGCCTCAAAGCTGATTACACTTCTCTGTAATCCCATCATTTTGCTCAGAAAATGGCCTTTCTGAGGAAGGACAGAATCTTGATGAGAAATTACATTTTGCAGGACTAGACATGGGATTCTTCAGTCAAATCCTCCAAAGTAAAGGACAATAAATGAATGCTTCTAGTGACTGTGTTGGAAAATGAACCTTAGAAGTAATGGTGTCCAAAACCATTAACTTGCCACAGCAAAATACATAAACCACCCAGCCTCACCTCCCTGCAGATTTCTACCCAATGAGGCAAAGCAAGGCTTCTTCCAGCTGGCAGGGGGTTTACCACTTTACAGAAACACATAGCTATAGGCACTGACTGAAAGGCTGTCATGACAATTCAGTATTGAATAAGAGAAACCAAAGTGCAGGTGGAGTCTCGACAAGGAACTGAACTTTCTACACTTACTCTCACAACTCGTTTCTAAGCAGTAGATGTAAAGCTATCACACGCATTTTTATTATGTTACGCAGAGATAGTCAAAGGACTGTAATCTCTGTGTAACACAATTTGGGATGTTCACTGCTCTAAAAAGAACGGTCGAGAACTTTGACAACAGCACTGAAATGAATAAATTCCTTCCAGGTCAAATCAGAGAAGGAAAAAACTAAAAATAAGTCACAGCAGAAGAAAAAAGAATACTAAAATCTGTCATCTAAGCAAAGGAACAGCAAGTAATCCTTAAATAACAACCCTCTCCCCATCACATGATTCATTTCAAACTCCATGTTCATGACTTATTACACAATTAGCAGTGCTATGACACCACACAGTGCAACTCCTCCATAATGCAAGAGTCTTACCAGTAACCATTCATTAACTGTGTCCTCTCTAATTAAAAATGACTCATGAAATAAGCTGCATTATATGATTAAGCTTTGAAAAAACCAAAGCAAATTTAACTGAATTAAATTTAACTCTATACAGTATCTTGTTAACAATTTTGAAAATAGGTGCTGGAGAATGAACACCTGGTTGTAAAGTTCTTTGGAAAGGCAAAGACCTTTCCTCTGTAAAATGCTCCAGGGACCCAAAAAGGTGAAGGACGGTGGACTAGATGATCTGCAGAGGTCCCTTCCAACCCTAACAACTCTGTGATTCTGTGAAACCAATATAAGCAAAATATAATTCCTGCTCCTGGCTTATGGGTCACCACACCTTCACTACTGCAACAGGAAAAGCAATTGGATCCCCTAAGGCTTAAGATCTCAGTTTTACAAAACACAGCACGAGTCCAGCACTGACTGAAGAGAAGGAAGACCACCAATCCCAGCACTGGGTCCCACACCAAACAGCCACCATCCCTGAAAAAAACAAGACTTAAAAGTAACATCCCATGGTACCGAATTCAGCTCCCTGATAATGTTTCATAAACATCAAACAACATCCCATAAATAGCAAAGTTTTGGCAACTTGAACTGGAAGGCTCTTCGCAGTTTGCATGGTCAGACACGTACCAGTTTTCAGAGCAAGCTTATTCACAGCCACCTTGTTGCCACACAGCTGTGACAGAGCCCATTTTCTTGGCTTGTCCCTTGGACAATACCAGAACTCTGTCTGCCCTGCTCTTAGGCTTGTACTCTTCCATCATATGACAAACCATTTTCATAATTTTCAAGGCATTCTCTGATTCAGCCCCATCCAAGTTACCCTCCCATATGCAATACAGATGTCATTGTCTGATATTCCCTCACCACAACGCTTCCAAAGTTCCACTCACACATTTTGAGTCGGTGTTTCCACTGCTTATCACCATTACCAGCCCTTTTCTCCTCTGCCATGTGCTTTCCATTTCCCTCTCTTCTGTCCCTTAGTAGATCACAGTTATAGTCCAGAAACAAAACTTCTACAAAACACTGCCCATAACAAATCTTACTAATACTTAAAAGGCCTGTGCTACCTGTTGTCTGAGACTCTCAAAGGAAAAGTGAAGTGTGTATACAGATTAATTTTAAAAAATTTTAAGAACCATATGGTTAGACCCAGGGGAGAGAGCAGGGGCAAGCAGGAGGGTGTGACAAGATTATCCACCAACTCTGACCCCCAACCAACTGCCTAAAGTACTTGAAACCAACCTGCAATATCTTCCTCTTCCTACCTACCTTCATCAGCTTTATTTTAGTAAAGCTTGTCTCTCCCTCACTGAAAACAAGATACTGACTGACTTTCAGAACTTGCTAAATTGTAATTTTTAAACACCTGAATCAGATCCAGCGAGAGGAACAGTGGGAGCCTCTTTGGCTGCCTGTGCTTTAAGCCACTTTTCTTTTAAACTGGCTATATCACTTCAGAAAGAGGGAAGAAGTAAGCGCATTGCCAGTAGAATCTGATAGTTTTCTACATTTGGTTCTTAAATTATATAATTGACTCTATTGTCAATTGTGCACAGTATGCACTTATTTCATGGAAGAAAACAGTGTTTATTCCCCAGACACATCTCAGGAAGTGGGTGATGAACTCCTGTCCACACAGCAAATGGGGCAGACTGTCAGTTTTAAACATACATATTTGTGTACTTTGGGCTTAAACTAATAACCTTTACCATCATATATATATACATATTATATGTATATATTATATGTATATATATATATAAACAACATATATATAAAACAACATATCTACATGCTTTCATTAAGGGCTCCAAATGAACTGGGCAACAATCTCTCTCCCCCTCCAGGGGGTAGAAGGGGCTGCTGTTTGTAAATTATGTGAGTTTCTTTCACATTTCAGAAGCCTGGCAGTATAGCCTTGGCAGCTCCTTCTTCCCAGTCTTCAACAAAGTAACTTTTCCGTCCTCACAGAGAGATCAGACAAAGCAGCGCTTCAGACCGTGACACACGGAACTTCCCAGGCAAAGCCCCGCGCCGCGCGAGAGCCACTTCCCAGCCTGTCGGGAAGGAGAAGCGCTCCCAGCGCAGGGAGCCCCGGAATTCCCGTCGGAGCTCCCGCAGTGCTGTCACCGCCCGCACCGCCGGGACACGGCGCTCCTCTCACTCCCTACGAGCGGCACCGCCTGCGGAGCGGGACCGTCCGAGGGGGTCCCCTCACTCACCTGCGGTTCATAGGCCGTACCCGCACGGCCACCTTCACCGAGGCCATGGCTCATCACCGCCGAGCCGAGCCGCCCCGGCCCGGCCCGCCCTGTCCGTCCCCGCCGCGCCCCGCCCGCCCCGGGCCGAGCCAGGCCGCCCGGCCTAGGCTGTGTCGCTATGGCAACCGCCGCCCTGCCCAAGGGGGACGGCTGCCGCGCACGGACAAACAACGCGCCACGCGTTCGGCTCCCCGGGCAGGGTGGGGCAGCTGCGCGAGGAGGAGGGAGAGGAGGAGGAGGAAGGCTGAGGAAAGGAGTTTTGAGAGGAGGGGGATGGGGTTAGCGATAGATACAGCGTGTGGGCGTGCAGGAGCTTCTCCATAGGGTCATCCACCACGGTATATTTATTGCGGGGGGGGGGTATGTGCCTATACATACCTATATATACATAAATATAGCCATTTATACACATTTATCACAGAATCTGTTAGGCTGGAAAAGACCTCTGAGATCATCGAGTCCACCCTATGACCCAACACCACCATGTTAACTAGACCATGGCTCCAAAGTGCCACATCCAGTCTTTCATTAAACACCTCCATGGATGGTGATTCCACCACCTCCCTGGCAACCCATTCCAGTGTCTAATTACACTTTTCTGCGAAGAAATTTCTCCTGATGCCCCACCTTAACCTCCCTGTCACAGCTTAAGACTCTGTCCTCTAGTCCTGTCACTGGTTCCCTGGGAGAAGAGGCTGATCCCCACCTGGCTACACCCTCCTTTCAGGGAGCCACCTGGCTATATGAACATATATGTACATATACACGTACATATAAAAATATATCTATATGTAGATATATTTTACATATTTTATATATATAATTATATAGAGATATTTTATACATTTTTCTATCATCATCAACACGCTTGTAGCAAGTGTGAGAAGAGTCTTTCTCAAATCTTTGTTCGCAAAGCTTAGCCATGATGATATATATATACACACTCACATATATATATATACCCACCTCTGCAGATATGTAACTACCCATTATACATAGAGAGAAATCTATATTTAGAGCTATAGATGGGGGTATCTATATATACACACCTATATATATTCCTTTACACACTCCTATATATCTCTCCCTACATATATTACACCCCTATACATAGACACACACACAGCATATACATAATATATATTTATAACTAAATACCTGTGTATGAGGGGAGACAGATATCTATGTAGATTATAGATATAGATATCTATATCTGTAGATAGATATATAGAGATACATAGATATATAGATATCTATATCTGTAGATAGATATATAGAGATACATATATATATATATATATCTAGATATATGCCTTTTGACAAGGGCACAGAATGATAGGATAAGGGGAAATGGCTTCAAACTCAGAGAGGGCAGGGTTAGATTAGACATGGGGAAAAAATTCTTCCATGTGAGGATGGTGAGGCACTGGTACAAGTTGCCCAGAGAAGCTGTGGATGCCCCATCCCTGGAAAGGCCAGGTTGGACAGGGCTTTGAGCAACCTGGTCTAGTGAAAGGTGTCCCTGCCCATGGCAGCGGGGTTGGAATGAGATGATCTTTAAGGTCCCTTCCAACCCAAAGCATTCTGATTCTATGATTCTATAAAATAATAAATATCTTTATTTGTTTGGAGTTGTCAGTGCCTGGAAACTACACCCAGGATAGAGGCACCATTTAAAATTCTGTATAAACATAGCTTAATTCAAGTCACTAAGGTGTTACTGGCTTGATAAGCCAAAAAAAAAAAAAAAAAAAAAAACTGCTGCCAGGACACAGAAGAATTCAGACTCAAATACCTCAACTTTTGCGGTGACTCCTATTGACAACTTATTATTTCCAAATGGGGAAGGAATAAAGAAAGGAGGTGACAGTAAAATCATCAGCTGACAAGCAATTAGCCTCGATGGCAAGTGGGATCATGTAGATGAATGAGCTGGCCTGGGAAAAGGAGGAGAGCAAAGGAGGGAAAGTGAGAGATAGAAGGACCCCATGTTTACACCCCAGAGATGTTGGAGGAAGCACCAGAGGAACACAGCCAGACAGAAGAAATTTGGAGGATGATTGACTGCTGGAGATGGTCAAAGGGGATGGGGTAGAAGCTCAACAGACACTGAATGATGGCTGAAAACCAGGACAAAAAGAGATGCCACGGGATGGAGAAAGGAGGGGATGAAGAAAGAAGACATAAAAGTGATGTGATGTCCCCAGCAGTGCACCAGATCAACTGAGGGATGAGGTGATGTTTGAAGGGAGAGGTCAGGTCCAAGGGGTGGTTTTATTGCAAAAGAAAAACTATTATATGTTCAATTTGCTGGAGAAAGAGAAGAGGAGGGATGAGAACAAGAGGGGGCCAGAGTAAGGGGTTAGAAAGCCATTTGTGCAGCAGCTTAAAAAAGAAGAAGGAGGAAGAAATATAGGGCCGGTAACAGCACGATAGAAGAAAGAACAATATACAGAGAGAGAGAGAAGAGCACATTGTTGGAGATCCAGGAAACTTTCAACTGCCAGACAGGGCCTTTGGCCTGGGAGGCAGAGATTAAAAACAGTTTTGAAGTTTTGGAGATGGAAAAGAAAGTAGTGGATTTATAATGTAGATTTTTCCTGAGGTTTTCAGTGATGTCAGAGGACAAGCAGAGGGGAAAGATGCAAGGGGGGGAGGCAGTTTGTGGTGCTGAGACAAACTCAAGGGTAAGAGAGAGGAGCCAGAAGTTTCAGCACCCGTGTCAGAGCATCTCATACCAGAGGTCACAGGAGCGCTAAAAAAGAAGGGAAGGTATCAGCTGTGCTGTGCCAGAGAGATGTTACAGTGGGAGAGAAAGAACCAAGGCATTGGGAAATCATGGGAGGAGCAATATTTGCTTAAAAATCGTCCAAGGACCAGGTCACTGGTGAACACAGGAGCTCACACACTACAGGAGCCAAATGTTCAAGCAGGAAGACCCCACCAAGGCATCGGGCAAATTGCTAAAGCCTATTGAAAGCTTTACGGAGGACCTGGGAGGTGGCAACAAACCAACAAGAAACAGCACAAACAGATTAGAAAGATAAGAATAGGCTAAAAATTGTATAAGAAAAAATAGACATATATACACATGCATAATAAGATTTAAAAAAAAAAAAAGCAGCAGTAAAAAATACAATAACATGTAATGATTTTCAGCATGAGTTAAGACTCCTAGGAAAGCCAACCAATATGTAACCTAACCTGTAGAGCATCTGCTAACTCCTCTCTGGCAGTTGTGCTTCCCCTCTCTCTGCTTAGCAAAACTACTGAAATACATCTTGTTCAGTAAGTACATCTCCACATGCTGTGTTCCCAGACATCCAGCCATCAGGGGATAAGAGCTGCTCCACCCTCACAGATCCTTCTGTGTCATGGAAAACACTTTTTCACTTTCCACAGTGAGTGCCAATTGCAGGTGGGAACTGGACCAGCTAAGGCACCTGCAGCACGCGTGGCACGAAGCAGAAAAACATCCCCAGGCTCTTCCATCTTCCTAAAATTCTCCTTGCCTTGCTATTTCAGAGAGTTTTTTCCTTCACCAGGCCAGGACACAAATGCTGTGGGCAGTATATGAAGGGTAAAGCCCAGCCTAGTTTTGTCCAGCAGCATTGATGAACCCTTGTCCATGGGCATTGAGTGCTTGGTGGTTGGGGTACGACCAAGAAGCGGAGCCAGAGGGGTTGGCTCCACTCAGGATGTAATTCAATACAAAAATTATAATCAGGAAAGTGGGATAAATTAGTCTGCTCAGTAAGACTAAGCAGAACTTAACTGGAGTTAGACACATTCAGTACCAGCACTATTTGCCTGGCTTTAATGTAGATCCATAGGCAGCACAGGTTCACTCCTTTGACACATTTCCATGTTCTCTCTCCTGCCCCTTAGTTCAGCAACAAGTTAATACTTTGCTTGAAGCTCTCATCAGTTCAGTCTGTCCCATGAAATTATTACGCACTGCATGTAATATCTCCTGCACTTTCAGTGAGGGACAGGCAAATTTTACAAGAGAAGGGTCCAGTAGGAAGGCTTCTTTCCTAGGGCTGCATCCTGTAGTTAAGCTTCTCAACGGATGTTCAGAGGATTGAGGCTGTAGGAAAGTCACTCTGTTCTCAACCTGGCTTCTACAAAACTTGACAGAAAGGGATATTTTTGAGACATATTCTATACATAGGTGACAGTTTGTAGACATTAACTCCACCCCCAAAACAATATAAATTGATGTAAATATACATACCCACACCAAGTGCCTCAACCTCCTTTCCTTAAAAACCTCCTGGAAAATATAGCTGTCAATTTCCAAATGCAAATTATTTTACACTCAGAAACTCCTGGCAGAGTTTACAAATCCAAATCCTAACCAAACCAAAGACACACGCATTCCCAAGTAGTCCTCTACTCTTCTGGTGTAAGTCTGATAAATACATGGTTCAGATATGGTTAATGAAGCATTTCCAAGGGGTTTCCCTGCATTGTCACAAAGAGCCTCTCTGCTACCCTTTATTTAGAGTTGAGAAAGCCAGTTCCACCTGCAGTAGAAATGATCCTTGGACTCAAAGGTGGATCTCTGGAGCTTCTGTGAGTCTCCAGCCTGCTGACAAGAACACAAGCAGCACTGCACCTCACTGACTCTTGACCACTATTTTCTGCCCTTCCTCCTTGCTCATAATTGAGCTCTTGCGATGGACCTGCTTATTCAGAAACATCTTTGGGCACATACCATCCTTTCCTGGGGTTGCAAAACAGGTCCCAAGCCCAGGAGATGACAGGCTGGACCTTACTAATAATGAGTGGTGCAAAGTCTGTCATTCAGGCTCTTCCGGTGACAATGACCAGTTGCCTTTCCTCGCATTTATGTGCAAAAAGACTGCAAGTGCAGGAATAATGACTTGGCCAATGGTTACTTCGTACCTGCTATAATACACTTTTCTCATCACAGTTTGAAATGTGTTTCCAAGAAGGAGACATGAACCAGGACCTCTACCTAAGTGCGCTGAGATACCCCTCCAGTTGGCAGACAGTTGAGGGGACAGACGGATGGGCATCTCCCCACCCTGTGGGAGTCACCATCAAGCCAAAGCTTGTCATCAGCCCTGATGACAAGGCTAATTTGCTGACTAGCAAATTAGCATTTGCTAATTTGATGCTTAGCAAATTAGCATTTGCTAATTTGATGCAGAAAGGTCAATGCTCACTGTTAAAGAGATGAAGAGGGTCCTCTGTGGCCAATATTTGAAAGAAGGTATTGTCTTGTTACGGATTGATTCAGCAGGAAAGGTATTCTCTCCACACTGGGGAATCCTTTGGAGAAAACATTTGCTCAGCACTGTCCTCCAACCTACTGCTGCTGGGGTTTTCACACCTGAGGTGCCACACAGGCTTGGATGTCATTTCTGTTATCCCTGCTGAAACATATTGTGAACTCCTTTAGCTCAGTCAGGGGAATCCTCCTCCTCCTTGGGCTACACTGATTTCCCAATCTGTCAAAATTATGAGAAATAAACAGCATTTCCCATTCCCAGCAGCACACACACGTGGTCCTTCTAATCCATGCATAGTCTGCTTTCCCGAGCTCATTCCCAAGCCAACTTTCAGGTCCGTATTTGTATCCACTTTGCACAAATCACATTTGTGCATCTCCCTTTTGAACTCACACTTGTATTCTGATGGGGGAGCTTGCCATGGATAACTTCTCAAGGGGTTGAGTGCCCTTCTGCTAGGCCTAGTGAAGCCAGGGCTTCACTACAGTTTCCCAATGGAAGGTCCAAATGGAGCCACCTGAAGGCTGAAAAGTAAAGGATGTCACTCTATTAAAAATTAAACCACGTGCTGCATGAATCCGCACTAAACAAGGAGAATTATCCCATTACCAGTGGGTCTCAGCATGCAGTTTCAAGTAAATAAGCATCAAGCTGTCAGCCTGAAATTCTCCTTGGGAGCTGTACAGGTTTAATGAGCTGCCACCAGTGCTGGGGTTTGGTATTTCCCCCTTCACTCTTTCCTGCACTTGCCTTTTTAAAGAAATGCCGTGGACATTGAGCCAATCTGCCTGCCAAGGTGCTGCTGGTGACTGTGGGTAAAAGTAATGAATTTGGGGCAACCCAGGAGGGTTGCCTGGAGCTGGCACTGCTGGCACCATCCTTGGGAGAAGCTTAAGGAGAGCAGCAGCAGCAATTACAGAAGACAAGATAGGACTTCAGTGCCTTTGGCAGCAGCAGCAGTGACCACTGTTGTGCCAGCTGAGTGCCAGCCCTCTGCTTGCCACAATTTGGGAAATTTGCTTAAACTGAATGGTAGCAGGTCTGTTTCCCTCTCCTCTTTGTTACCTGCATCCAGCCCTCTTATTGACCTTCACAATTCATGGCCAGGCTTCGGGAACGAAGATTTGGGAAGGGCTCTACCCACGTTTGTTGTAAGCGCGCTGGTGGCTAAAGAGGCCAATACGAGATAGGCAAGTCTGGTTGCAAAAGGCACAGCAGAAAGACTCCTTAGATGGTATATTCTGCAAGGCACGGTTCTTTCTGCATTGTCTTTTCTCCTCACGGGTGATCCTGTGTGCTTTCTCAAAAGCATCAGCAGCGTTATAGATGGTGTGTCTCCAGGACTGCCGATTGGAGGCCAGAGTAGACCAGTTATGGTGGTCAGTATGGCCAAGGCTGAGATGTTGTTTCAGGGAGTCCTTGTATCTTTTCTTCGGGGCTCCTCTCTTGCGTCAGCCGGTGGCAAGTTCACCATAAAGCAGGATCTTAGGGAGGCGGTGGTCCTTCATCCTGGAGACGTGCCCTGCCCAACGCAGCTGTGTTCTCAGTAACATGGCCTCAATGCTTGTGACTGCTGCTTGTTCCAGAACAGAAGTATTGGTCACATAATCTGACCAGTGGATGTTAAGGATTGTACGGAGGCAGCGTTGATGGAAGCGTTCTAGGAGACGCAGGTGGTGGCGGTAGATGACCCATGATTCGGATCTGTATAAGAGAGTAGACAGCACTATGGCTCTGTAAACACTGATCTTTGTGCTTTTCTTCAGGTGTTTATTTCGCCAGACTCTTTTATGCAGCTTTCCAAAAGCACTGTATGCCTTTGCTAACCTGTTGTCTATCTCCCCGTCAATCTTACCATCCGAGGAGATGAGGCTGCCTAGGTAATTAAACTGCTGCACTGATTTGAGTTCTGTTTGGCCAATGGTGATGTGGGGATGATGGGGGACTTCCTGAGGTGCAGGTTGATGGAGAATTTCTGTCTTCTTTAGACTGACTTCCAGCCCAAAGAGCTCAGCAGCGTCTGCAAAGCAGGATGTTAAACGCTGCAGGGCTGCTTCTGTGTGGGCAACAAGGGCGGCGTCATCAGCATAAAGCAGCTCCCGGACAGGATGGTTTAAGGTCTTGGTGTGGGCCTTCAGTCGCCTTAGGTTGAACAGGCTTCCATCAGTACGATATCGGATGTAGATACCGTCCTGATCATCGAGGTCTGCCGTGGCCCTTTGGAGCATCAGCTGAAAAAGACTGTGAATAGGGTAGGAGCGAGAATGCAGCCTTGTTTCACACCATTCTTTATTAGAAAGGGCTCAGAAAGTGTGTTGCCATATCTGATTTGGCCGTGCTGATCCTCATGGAGTGAGATGATCATTTTAAGGAACTTGGGGGGACAACCTAAACGTTCCAAAATCTGCCACAGACCTTTTCTGCTCGCAGTATCGAAAGCTTTGGTGAGGTCGACAAAGGTTACGTAAAGACCTTTGTTCTGTTCCCTACACTTCTCTTGCAGTTCTCTGTGACTAATATAATCTAGAATGTGACAGTTCCTCCTCGGTTGGCAGAGGGACCATTCACAGCTCCTCCAGCAGCTGGATGACATAATCAGTGAATGCTGCCTGCCCTTCCAGATGCATCCTTTCCTGGAGAGCCTTGTGCCCATCACAAGTGTCTGGAGGCTGCACTGTGAGAGGTTGGTACAGGACACAATGGCCTGTTTCCAGTGCAGACAGTACTTGTGCAGGGATCCTCTGAATTCCTGGCCAGAGGTATAGGGAGATGGTTAGCTGGGTTGAAGGGTGTCCTCACTGGCACTCCCGTACAGTCTGTCAAATGACACCCTTACAGACTGTCATTTGAACTACAAGGGAGGGTGCAAATGTTTTGCAGCCATGCTGACTTTTATGTTGGGATGTGGAAGCAGACACTTCTCCTTGCCCTGCTGTGGAAGGACCTGAGAAGCTCCTGTGGTGCAGCTGTGGCAGGATAGAGGAACACCAAAGTCTACTCTAAAAGTTTCCTGTCATCTGCTAGGCCACACAAAAGAGGAAAGAGTTTGTAAAAAGCCTTTGAGTTTCATCATCTGGGGAATTAACCAAGAAAAGATTCAAACCACTGCGTACACATCACTGTTTCAAAGTTGTGTTGGACTTAATCCAGAACTGAATCAGAACAGCTTCAGCCAAAGCTTAGAATTGAATCACAAAGTCACTGGTCTGACTCTGCTGCTTTGATCTCCTGCTATTTCAAAATGCTACAAAGCATTTTAAACATACTTCATGTGGAAATAAGCAAAAAGGCATATAACAGAGAAGCAAATGCACTGCTCACATTTGTATATGTATATATATGTATATGTATATAGGAGATGACTTCCTCCTTTGACACACAATTGTCACCTTGAACTCTAACTGTGAAAACACAGCCACTACATTTCTATTTCAAAATATTCCCAGGAGATGGCTTTTTACAAGAGAATTTTGCCCTACACAGAAACTTTTCTCATTACAAGGAGCACTCATGAGTTTCATAGAACATGCTCACATTTTAAACACGTTGCTGGCTTCTTCAAAGTGAGGTTGTTTCTGTCCCCTCTCCTGCTTCACTTTCACTTGAGGAGCCTGACAAGGAGAAGTGCGGTACAGAGAAGTGGAAATGAAGAATAAGTGGTTGTAGCTGACATTTAATTTCTGCACAGTTGGAAAGAGAAGTGAAATTGTCTATTATTCAACTCATTATTTTTCCCAACCATCCAAGAACGCAGCATTTTGTTGTTTCATTATTAAACACAATAGGAAGATGTTATGATAATTTTTCCTTATCAAGTTCTTATTATTTACAATGCATCGACAGTGGCAATCTCTGAGCCCTCTAGTTTGCTCTATTTTCTGGTGTATCATTCAATTAACACCGAGGCAATCTGTTATGTCCAAAAGGTAACATGACAGGGTCTGATAAGCGAGCAAGCCACAGAAAAATCTAATAATGTTTAATGAATTACTGCAGTGCCGTGTTTGTAGATATTTCTTTGGCAGCACCCCAGGATTTACACAACACATCATTGTGTCACTGCTTGGGATCAAGAATAGCCGTATATTTTGAGGCTATGTCAGGGCCAGTCTCTTGGGTATGACGGTGGAGTTTTATTCACGAGGCCAGGGAAATGCCTTGTATACAGCACCGTCATTTACTTCTGACTTTTTAAACACAGGCAGTGCAGTCCTTCTTACTCCTCATCCCGGCACCCCTTTTATCACCTTTATTGGCATTAAACACAGAAGAGGTTTAAGGCCACAAAGTCTCTTCCAGAGAATTCTCTCCCAGACTTTCCGGTGACCTGCACAATGCCACCTCATATCCCTCAACAAGTTGCAGTGCTGGAGGATCATGGAATTTAGTACTAAGAACCACTTCTCCACTCTGCATCTGCAGAAGCAAAATAGGCAGTGTTGATTGCTGACATCCCCACAAGCAAGAGATAAAGGCCATGAAGGGCGTCTGTCTGGCATGCTACACCCAGGAGCTCAGCCATGGTTGCTGTCAGGGTATCTAGATTTAAGGCAGAAAAGTGACTTTCAGGTATCCACCTTGGAGGACATCAGGCTGCAGAGCAAGGCCATGAGTGACATGAAAGAAATTAAAACACAGAAGAAGCTTTCCTGGAGGCCAGAGAAGATTTGGTTGATGGCATATGGGAAAGGAATAGTAATTTACCTTTCTTTCTGCATTTCCAGTGTTACTTCTTTTCCTTCTCCTGGTAGAAATTCCCTTTTCCTTTGCCTAGAGAGGTTCAGGGTGGGAACTAGTGAGTTATTTACACTGTGGGATTAGGATACCTGATAAGAAATGACTGAAGCTGAACGCCGGCAGATTGTGGGCACAAAATGTATGGCTGCATGTATTGTTACACCCAGTTTGTTCTCTTATACTTTTTCTCTTTTTTTTTTTTTTTTAATTTTTTTTCAGTGGAAATGAAGGCTAGTGATGTAGCCAAGCCCAGAATAAAATAAGAACAACCTGGGAAAATACAGATTGATGCAAAGCCAAACAGAAAACACTGAAAATCGTTGGGAAATCTTGTACGGACCTCAGTGCAATTTGATCAATATCTATAGGGAAAAGTAGACAAATATATTCTTGGAAGAAAGTTCCCTGAGAAAACACTTATAGGATTTGGATAAAGCAAATTTAGAGAGAAATAAAGAGATTACTCTGAGTTAGTGTAGAGCACATTTATGTCTTAATACACTGCTTCTACGTGAAATCTTGTTGTATTTAATGCTAAGATTAGGTCAGCAGAAAAACAGACTGAAGTACAAGTCAGCTTTCTTAATAAGGTAGGGCTTTATGTGTAATCCCTAGGGAAAGGGATGGTGGAGGACTGAGCTGCTGAATATGGTAATAGCCATAGGAAAACTATTTTAGGAAGTACTTGAAAGGCAGCAGACATATTTTCAAAGGATCTACAGATTCCTCTTGACTGGAATGAAAGATTTAGGCAGTATGCAGAGCCATTTTCCTGACACTAGTTCATGAAAATAAACATAACTATCTTTCTATTCAGGCCAACAAGCCAAGTCTACCACCCATCAAGCCAGTGAGTGAGTCCTGTTGGGAATTTCAAGGGTCAAAAGAGACCCTAAGAAAAGAAACAACAAACGGAAGCAAGGGTGTTGGAAGAGATTGCTGCTGGGTTGGGGAGGGCAGGCAGGCTCCTGGTGGAAAAAGAAGCCCATGGGAAGCACTGGGGCAAAGAGAATCACTGACTGATGAATACAGGTCCTGTTTCTGCACTGGGTGGACAAGGGAGGATTCAACCCATCAGGGGAACATCCATCCCTGCAGTTCCTGCCTATTCCCTGGAGCTTTACTGAACTGACTCCACTTTTGTTGTCTAAAAAATAAAATAAGCTTCATCATTGGCTTCAAAGGCTGGCTTTACCTGAATAGGGAGTATGAACCACAGGACTCGGCCTGTTTTAAGAGGCATCTGGATGGGTAGAGTTGGTGTGCTCTCCAAAATCATTGTCAGCATTGCTCCAGCTGCAGAGCAGCCTCCAGAAAGAGGGCATCCCTTTCCAGCATGCCAGGGTACCAAGCCCATGAAACACCTTCCCACACATGGAAACACCTCCCACCTGTGGAAGATGGCTTTAGGTCACAGATGACTCTTCATTCAGTGACACAAAATATACTGTTCAGGAGCAGAAAAGGGGTGGTAAGGCAAGGTCATTGAACAGGTCACCCCAAAAAACGCCTCAGATTTAGGAAGTGATGTCTATTAAAAAAAAAAAAATTGGATATTTTAGCAAGAACCATCAGAAAGCTTTTTTTATTCCAAGTCACCAGTGTTACCTGGTCTTAGTTCTTTTCAGAAATAACCCTTATTAAGATGACATTATTTATTTACTATTAAGTAATCTTTCAACTTGCAACATAGGACAGGGTTTAGTGGTGGACTTGGCAGTGATAGGTAAATGGTTGAATTCAATGATCCTAAAGATCTTTTCCAACTTTAACAATTCTTTGAATCTCTGATTTCATTTTTAATAACATCTGCAAAAGACATTAGGCAATGCTTGCTGCAATTCACACTCAAATCAAGCCAAGCAAAGCATTTTAAGACAAGCAAAACTACAGCTTGTCATTCTCACCTCATTGTGTTTCTGCAAAGAGATAAAATTAGATTAGGATCACAGAAACCAGAACACGAAAAACAGGTTTTATGTGTCAGTACCTGCATATAGAAGATGTATTTAATGTGAATAAAAGAATGCATGCCCCAAACTAATGCATATCGTATTCTCCCTCTAGTGGCCACTGCTCCTCCTTAACAATGGCGATTAAATCATACCACGCTGAAAAAGAAAGAAGACTGAAGAAGACCTGAAACAGCTTTTAATTTCAAATGTCTATTTTTCTGTGATGTCTCACTAACAGGTCAAAGGCAGCACTCTGAGATCCTGCTCATCCTCCTGCCTGAAGCAACAGGGAAAATCATCTGGTTTCAAAACAGAGCCAAAACGATTTTGTTGGATAAGGGCCAGCTGCCTTTCAACTGCTGAATCACTGATCCAGCAAAAATATAGCAAAAAAAAGCTCAAAAGCTATTTGTAATCTTCCATATGATGATTACATTAAAAAGTCACCGCTCTTTGCTAGAGTTCAAAATAGAAGGAACATTAAGATAGAAGTGTAGTTTTGCCTAATATTTCAATTGATACAGTTTCCTATATTTGATATGAAGTAAAACAACTTTTACAATTATTTAGATATCACTTGCTTATTGGCAAAAAATCATGTGTATAAGCACATGAAACACTAATACATTGTTGCACTCATAGCTGACTGCATAAAAAACCCAATAGCATTTCTGTTGGCTGTGAGAAGAATCATCGCTGCTCTAATGATGATGGCACATTTACAAAATTTACATGCGGTATTTTTGCAAGCATACTTTCAGATGATGAGTATTCCCAGAGAGAATTTATGTTTCCCCTCCTTGCCTTGGGATAAATACAGTAATATTATTATTGGCAATAACAATTTATATTGCTGTATGAAATGTCCTGGAGCATCCACTCAATCAAGCCAGAAAGCCCATGGTGGCAGACATGCTGCAGCATAGCTCTTTCTGTGTCAGGAATCTGCAGCCTGAATAGGGAAGATAGGTAAAAGAACATGGGAAGAAAGGAGAGAAAGGAGATGCACAGGGTCACACAAGAAGTCTCTGAGAACAGAGGTTTTATGAACCATATGCTCACAGCCCATTACCCGGATCATATGGACTTGATGGAAAGGGCACAGCCAGAGCTGTATGTCGTGTTAGAAAGCCAAGGTACAGCCACCAATGTCCCCCCATCTAACCCTTCTGGTGCTTCAAAAGAAGCAAGAGACTAACAATACAATGTCATGCCTGCGGTTTATCCTGTATACCTGCCCAACCTGGCATGTCGCAGAGAAACAAGCTCTGCCCTCAAACAAAAACCAAGCTTCTCGTGTGTGAAATTGAGTCTAGTAAATCAATAAAGCCCTGGAATTTCAGTCAGTGCATTTACCATTCAAAGGCTGAAATGAAACCCCTCATAACAGTGTTTAGTCCAAAGACATGTTGCTAATCCCACATGGAAAAGCAGCATTAATCGATATGTTTCTACGTGCTGATGGCAAAGAAGCAGCAGCTTTGGGCAGTGACAGTCCTTGCAGGCTAAATATGGATCACTGTTTTCAGCTATTATATTTGGAATGTAACCCTAAACCATCTGTCAGCTAACAGAGTCCCAGAAGACATTCATTTGACTAAGGGTATCTTGCTTGGTCACTCCATCACAGATATTTTCCAGGTGCCCACCCACCACCAAGCCACTATCAAGTCGGCATTCATCCACTGTGGAAAAGCATCTCCACAAAGGCAGGGCAGGTGGCACTTGCCTTTGAGAGAGGCAGCTGTATCCATCCCATCTCTATTTTGTGCTGTTTCGTCCTCTTGCAGAAGCTTCCTTCTGAGGAATGAGCTCTGCCTCTTTAATCTCCCCATTTTCAAGTCCCATCATCTGGAAAGGTCAAACAACCAGCCTATTTACCCCAGCTCTTCCTTTGGAAGCTGGGTAACACCTTCCATAAAATTGTTTTTGCTTCGCTCAAGAGACATTTACCAGAGGTAAATGCACTAACTCAGAGGTTAGTGCACATTTTTGCTTTGGAGATGATTGCCATCAGCACTGGAAGAGCTGCCCAAGATTGCTAAAAGGAAATGTCATTTCCAAAACAGCCTCTTCTGCATGCAAGCCCAGAGCAGCATGCAGGGAGCTTTGCAGCACTTTCTGTCGCGGGAAGTTATGAGCATTATTATAAATTTAAACATTTCTCAAGAAGTGCTCTTTGAATAATTAAGAACAAGATATAGGTTTGCTGCTTTCAGGAGGATTGCAATTGAAGAGACATAAATGGCAGCCTGGGTATAAGAAACAGAGAGAGCTTTCCAAGGTGACAGGCACTGGTAATGGCAAGGAGATGTGCAGATGCTGTTGATGCTTCTGTTCTTATGCCCAGTGTTGTTTCAGCTGAGCTATACTTTCCACTGAGCATTTCAAAAGCACATTTAGGGTCATTTTAGAAGAGGCATATACACAAAGATTGCTTTTCCTGAAGATTAAAGAATAGAAGGACTAAAAGCAGGTTCGGACTTTCATTATACTCGGCCTCCTGACTTGCAGGAAGTAAAAAAATCTTAACTTCTCTGAAGTCTTTGCTAAAGTTCACCATAGTCCTAACACAAAAATGTGAACAAATTACTCTAAAGTAGTGGTAAAAATGAAAGCAGCAGAATCATAAGACTTTCAAGGTGTCATTACCCTTACTAGGAACTGATGCTAATCCCTTGAAAGTAAGAACAACATAAAGTGGAACAAACCATTTAAAAATTCTACCATTTTATGAATTCGTAAGTATCAACCATATGTCTTTCCCACTGAGCAAATACTAGAAGATACTGCGTGCAAGAAACAAAAATAAAAGTCCTCAAATTCAGGTAAGATCCTGACCACTGCATCCTCACCCTTGGGTCATACAAGAGGTCTTGTCTTAATTCTGCTCACAGGCAGCATCATGCTAATTTCTTTGCTTTGTGGAGTGAAAATATGAGCATCCTTTGGCTTGATAACTAATTACAACACTCGATGGCCCCTGATCCTCATAGATGCAAGTCACCTCATCTGTACTCTCCTTACTTAAAAAGCAAACAGCACAAATACTTTTTGCATGAATATAATACTCCATAAAACTCTGTTCTACGTGGTAGAGGACGGTTTTCAGACCTCTAACATGATGCTGTTGTTGGCTTAAGATTTTATAACGTTCCACATTTCTACAAGACCATTAGCCAAAGAACCTTCAGAAATTGCCAACAGGCTGTGCTGCCGTTCATGTGTGCAAATGATGGAGATGTCATGTCTGCAAAGCACAGCATTAAAGCCACCACCCCGTATCCCTATCATCAAGCTGGCATCCCTATACCTGCAGTACTGATTCCTGGCAACAAAGCAGAGAGGCACTTTCCGGAACGCTAACAATCCATATTCATCCCAAGGGCAGGCCTGTCTGGAGAGCCCTTGCGGAAATGATGGATCGGTGGCACCTGCTACTGCAATATGAGACTGAAACATAAAATCACTTTTTCCCCCTGCAGGGGGAAGCATTACTAAAGGAAGGGAAGGAAAGTTTGGGAAAGTTTGAGAAGGGAAGGTTTGGGAAGGTTTAAGAAGGGAAGAAAAGGTTTGAGAAAGTTCAGGAAGGTTCAGGATGGTTTGGGAAGGGAAGGGAAGAAAAGGGAAGGTTTGAAAAGGGAAGGTTTGGGAAGGGAAGGGAAGGTTTGGGAAGGGAAGCAAAGGGAAGCGAAGGCTTGAAAAGCTTTGAGAAGGGAAGGTTTGGGAGGAGAAGATTTGGAAAGGTTTGGGAGGGTTGCGGAAAGGAAGGGAAGGGAAGAGAAGGTTCAGGAAGGGAAGGGAAGGTTCAGGAAGAGAAGGTTCAGGAAGGGNAAAGGGAAGGTTTGAAAAGGGAAGGTTTGGGAAGGGAAGGGAAGGTTTGGGAAGGGAAGCAAAGGGAAGCGAAGGCTTGAAAAGCTTTGAGAAGGGAAGGTTTGGGAGGAGAAGATTTGGAAAGGTTTGGGAGGGTTGCGGAAAGGAAGGGAAGGGAAGAGAAGGTTCAGGAAGGGAAGGGAAGGTTCAGGAAGAGAAGGTACAGGAAGAGAAGGTTTGGGACGAGAAGGGAAGGTTTGGGAAGGGAAGGTTTGGGAAGGTGTGGGAAGGATTAGGAAGGGAAACTTTGGGAAGGGAGGTTTCAGAAAGTTTGAGAAGG